>JAJLVP010000267.1:0-110514 GCA_030570435.1 Pichia ethanolica | reverse complement strand
ATAAAAGGAACAAAATAACAAAATAAAATAGTAAAGGAAAAAGGAAAAGAAAATATAAAAATAAAAGTGGGAAAGACCTTCTTTAAATAATTGAATTATTTTACATAAATAATTTAATTGAAGGGATTTAGTACCCCCACATGGGTAATAGCCAATAAGCCACTTTATTCGGAGTCCGGGCTCATTCTGTAACATTTTCAATTAAAGCGGTCTTAGCTCAGTGGGAGAGCGCCAGACTGAAGATCTGGAGGCCCTGTGTTCGATCCACAGAGGTCGCATTAATTTTTCTATTTTGCCTATACCCTTTTATTTTTATTTACAACCCATGTTTGATTTGTTTCAGTTGATTGTTATCAAAAACCAAAAGTATACTAGAACCAACAAAGGCATTACTCAAGTTTGATCAAGAAAGAGTTTAATAAACCGCTAAGATGAATAGATGATTCATATTGAATGGTTGTTGTCGCAAATAACCAAATCCAGACAGGTTAGTCAGATCTAATATTTGACTCAATTTGAGAAATCATTAGCAAAATAAATGACAAAACAAAAGGTGAATCATTCTTATGTGCCGCTAAGTTTAAGAAATCATTATAATAATATATAAGTAAGTAGTGCCATCACTATTATCATTTTCAACCCTTTCTTTTAAATAAATAAGCGGCTATTGTTAATAAGAAATATTATCTATTAAAATGTGTCTAATTATTTATTCTATTGTGTAAATATAAATCCTTATCACGGAAAGCTGACTCCGTAATTAATAAAAAGTTAAGCTAAAGATGACACATCGGTCCCATTCAAGATAAGGTAGTGGTTAGAGTTACTCTTTTTGAAAATCTACCTTTTAATTAATTTTAATTTTGATGTATTTTCCCCTGTATAAAACATGAGTATCATCCAATTTTCTTTCCTTGATTTCTGATATTTTGATGTTATCAGCACCATTTAATCATATTTACTAAAACCAGAAAAATAACAAGAATCTTATAACGATACAAAAAATGCATGTTCGCCCAATTGAAGAAAGTGATTATGATGCTTGGTTAGAAATGTTTAACAAGTATCTAATTTTTTATAAATCAAGTCTTCCTGATGATGTCAAGAAATATACTTTTGAAAGATTTCTTGATCCAAAGGCTGAGATGTGGTCTGCCGTTGCAGTCAATGATGATGGTAAAGCAATCGGATTTGCAAATTACCTAAGACAATTAAATACTTGGTCAAAAAAAGATAAAATTTACTTAAATGATTTATTTGTTGATGAAACAAATCGTTTAAAAGGTGTCGGTAGAGCATTAATTGAATTTGTTTATGCAGATGCAGATAAAATGGGAGTTCCTGATGTTTATTGGTGTACTCAAACACATAATCATCGTGCTCAACTTTTATACACTAAAGTTGGTAAAAATTCTGGTATGATTATCTACAAACGTCCAACATAATAAAATTATTCTAATATATAATTATTTTTTTTTACTTAGATAGATTAGATAAACATTTATTTATTATTACAATAGGAAAAAAATACGATTTTTATATGATTTATATTAAATTATTAACTAATTAATGTAAACTTAAAGTAGACTTTGCTGTAAAATTTCTAATCTTTCACAATTTGGCATTGGCATTTCATTTGCTTCTTTAATTTTATCCCAATCATTGAAGAAAATACCTTGGGCTTGTTGAATCAATCCATCTCTGTAACGCTTTTCTCTTAAACATGATAAACTTAATCTATCAATATATTGAGTTTCAACAAATTTATCTAAACCTTTTAATTCTTTTTCAGGATTTTTTCGTCCATTGAAATTATCAAATGTTTTTTGTTCGATATAATAATTAATATTATACAATGGTGTAGAACGTTCAACATTAATAGTATCTGTTGGTTCAAATGAAAATTTCGGTATACGTCCACTAAATTGACGTACATTTTTATAACCATCAGTATTTGAATTTGAACTATCACTTAATGAATTTATAATAACTGAAATCAAAATAATTATAAGTGGTAAAAATTGAATTAAGTATTGTGACCATGGTTGATTTGATCCATTATTATTATTACCGTTATTACCATTACGTCTACGCTGTTGTTGTTGTTGAGCTGCACGCCTTCTACTATTCATACCGGGATTTGAATAGTAATATCCATTATTTGGAAATCCATTTCCACCAAACTGGAATGAGAATCCATTATTACCCATTCCACCCATTCCACCCATACCAAACAACATATTTAAAATCTCTTCATTTAATCCACCACCACCGAATCCACCACCACGAGCACCTTGCGGGAAACCTTGGAAACCTTGAAATCCAGGGAATCCACCCATACCACCATTTGGTCCACCACTACCACCCATACTACTACGTGAATCAGGATCTGAACCAGTCATATCATATATCTTACGTTTTGATTCATCACCTAAAATTTCAAAAGCCTTTGCAATTACTTTGAAAGCCTCTGACGCTTTTGGATGTTTATTTTTATCAGGATGTAACTTAATTGCTAACTTTCTATACGCTTTCTTAATTTCAACATCATTTGATGACTTCTCAACCTTTAAAACTCTATAATAATCTGTATGTTTAATACTAAGAATTTCTTCAACTAATTTCTTTTGTTCAGGAGTACAATCTGCCATATTTGAATTTTTTCTTTTAAAAAGCTCAATGAAATTTTATAATCAAGTTATTCAAACTAATATTATATAAATTCGTCAAAAATTGAGAATAACAAAAACTTTTGATAGAAGAAAATATTATAAACTAACCAAGTCTTCCCGCCAGTAATTGGTTTCTTGTTTCTTATTCAATTACAGACAAGAAGAACAAAACCAATACGACCAATGTATGTGTGGGTGTGTGTAAAAATAAATGCAAACACCCAAACCGAGGAACAACTCGTCGATTTCAGCGCCACTGAATTTTCAGCTTGATTTCCCTTTTTTTTTGTCGCTCAAACAGTTTCAATTTAAGCCGATAAATCAAGAGCTAACTAAACCAATAAATAAATTGTTTTAATGATAAATATATGTATATATACAAAATTAAATAAATAAAAAATACACAAACAAAAAAGAAAATAAATGTAAACTTATTTATCATCTTCCAAAAGCCAAAGTGCCATTTCTTTCTTTTCTCTTTCCTTTTCCTCCTTTTCATTAACTGGATCAACTTTTCCTTCCATAACAACTTGTTGAACATGTTCTTTTTGTTTAGCACGATCTCTCATTCTTTCTTCAATTGTACCACGAACTAATAATCTATAAACTGTAACTTGACGCTGTTGACCCAAACGATGTGCACGATCCATAGCTTGTGAATCAATTGTAGGATTCCAATCAGAATCATAGAAGATAACCGTATCAGCTGCTGTTAAATTAATACCTAAACCACCAGCTCTAGTTGATAATAAAAATATAAATAATTCCGGATTTGTTTGCCAATCATTAACAAGATCTCTTCTATCACTTAATTTAGATGAACCATCAAGTCTAATATATTTATATTGTCTATAAGCTAAATATTCTTCCATAAGATCCATCATCTTAGTCATTTGGAAATAAATTAAACATTTATGATCACCCTTCTTTAAATCAACTAACATTTGGTCTAATTTTTTCAATTTAGCACTTTCAAGAACAAATCTTTCCATTGATGGTAATCTAATAGTACCACCACCAAAATAATTAGAATTTTCAATTGGTAACATTTCAGATTTTGGCCATTCTTTAACTGGAATATCCTTTTCAATTAATTCTGCTTGAACATTTAAATCTAATGGTAACAATGATTCTCTAATAACTGTATCATAAAAGATAGAATCTTTAACATAATTAAAATTTTGTTTTGAACAAATAATTTCAATTGGTGGTGCTAACACATTTTCAAAATAACCTTTTTGAAATACTTTCATATACATATCCTTTGAAACTTCATCAGTTAAATTCTTTAAGAAATTAGGTATTTGATAATTTGATTTATAATCATAATTAAAAATTAATGATGATGGTTTATCCTTATTATATATTTCTTTGTAAATCTTTAATTTCTCATCATCTGTACTTTCAATATAATTTCTATTATTAATTGCATTTAAAATTAAATTATTTGAAACAATTTTTTCAATTTCATTTGAACTTTTATTAACAAATTTTAAAATATTCATTTGACTATCATTATCATCATGAATATAATTTTTTGGATCATAAATATTAAACATTTTTTTAATTAATATTTCTTTATCAGTTAAATTATTTTTATCATATGATGGTAATAAACAATCATCTAAAATTGTTTTTGGTAGTGTATATTCAATTAAATTCTTTGTATTATAATTAAGTTCCAAATTAGTTTCATTAACTTCTCTCAATAAACTTTCAGTCATTGGATAATCTGCGAAACAGAATGCCGATTTTGTATCTGCCCTTTCAAATAAATCCGGATGGTTACAAACTTTTCTGAATTGCATAACGACATTCATTAATGATTCAACTTCTTCATTATTACCAATTCTTTTATTATTTTCAATTAAATCAACAACATTAATTTGAGATCTTAACATACGATATAATTTTTTTTGTCTATTTGTCAAATCACAATAAACATCAATTTCAATCTTTTCACCTAATTCACTTTGAACATTCTTTTTAATTCTACGTAACATAAATGGTTTTAAAATTGCATGTAAACGACGTAATTGTTCTTCATTTAATTTTGAATTTGATTGTGCATGAGCTTCAATATCTTTTGAAAACCATTCACTAAATTCATCATGTGAATCAAATAATGAAGGCATAATAAAATGTAATAAAGCCCATAATTCTTGCATATTATTTTGAATTGGTGTACCAGTTAATAATAATCTATTACGACATTGAAAACTTAATAATGATTTCCATCTTGAAGATTGTGATGATTTAATTGCTTGAGCTTCATCTAAAATCATATATTGCCATTTCATTTTCTGAAAATATGCAACATCTGCAACAACTAATTGATATGATGTAACAACAACATGAAATGGAGAATTTCTATTGTAAATAATATTTTTTCTATCCCAAAATTTACGTAAAACTTTACGATCTTTTGCTGTACCCCAATATGGTAAAACATTAAAATCAGGTACAAATTTTGTAATTTCTTGTTGCCAATTATGTAAAGTTGAAGCTGGTGTAACGACTAAAAATGGACCCCAAATATCATGAGTTTCAGCTAAATATGCTAAAACAGATATACTTTGAACAGTTTTACCTAAACCCATTTCATCAGCTAAAATACCATTAATACCTTGTTCATATAAATTAGCTAACCAATTCAAACCTTTACGTTGATATTCTTTTAATGTACAATTTAATAATTTTGGTTGTTCAACAATTATATCACCAATTGAAGTTGGATTTTGGAAATTCATTTCACCTTCATTTTCTTCATCATCATTAACATCTTCACTACCAGCTCTTTTAACGCCATCATTAAATTGTTGAGCTTTATTTTTAGCTTCTAAAAGAGCAGTTTGAGCATTTGCAGCAGCCATTTTATTTAATGCTTCTTCATTTTCTTCATCAAAATCTAAATTATTAAAATCTTTTGTTGCCATACTTAAATCTATATCTTCTTCATTTGTATTTTTATGATTATTATTTAATGAAGAAATTGCTTTATCACCCATATCACCTTCGAATTCATTTGTTTTAATTTTTCTACCAATAAAATGAGAATATAATTCAGTTTGATTAATTAAGAAATTTAATTTTCTTGCTTGACGTTTTGCTTCTCTTTCTTCTTCTTCTTTCTTTGCTTTTTGTAATGCTTCTTGTTCAGCTTTTAATCTTAAATTTCTTTCTTCTTTTTCATTCTTTTTCCAGAAACTTAACATTTCTCTCATACATCTTCTTGCTTTTGATAATTGATCCTTTTGAGCTTTTGTTGTTTTTAATTGCCATTTTCTCGATTCTCTAGCGGCTAATTGAGCAGTTTTTCTTAAATTAATAGATTTAGCTTGAGTTGTTTGTTGAAATAATCTATAAGCTTTTGGTGAATCTTTTCTAGCTAAATCTTTCCAAATTGATATATAAGTATTATCATATTGTCTACTAAGACTTTTCAATTCTTTTGAAGATAGTTTAGGTTTACTTTCATCAGTTGATTCATCATTATCTTCAACGGTAGGAGAATTTTTCAAACTTGTAACTAAATCATTTGAATTTTCAATCTTTTCATCAATAATTTTATTATCTTTAATAATAATATTATTATCATTATCATCAACGACTTTCTTCTTTCTTTTTCTTTTAGTTGATGTTGCTTCTGAATTCTCATTATTTGATAATGAAGGAGATGATGTAGTAGTATTTGTTGTTGCTGTTGTTGTAGTTGTTGAAGCTGTACCTCTTTTCCTTCTCTTTTTTGATTGATTGAAAATTTCAGGATAATCATTTTCAAGATCTTGATTATTATTTTCAACTTTTACAGTTGGTTTTCTCTTTCTTTTACCTGATACAAGAGTATTATTATCTGATGTATTATTTGATAATTTTTTTGAATTTTTATTATTAGCTTTACCATTTTTAGAAGTGGCGGCAGCAGCTGCAGCAGCATTTGCAGCAGCAATAGTTTTCAAATTTTTAGCACCTTTTTTACGACCACCACGTTTTGAAGGTGGTTTTGGAGCTAATATAACAGTTGAAATTGAATTATCTTTTGAGACTTCAGCCTTTGATCTTCTTGGATTTCTCTTTTTAATTGGTAAATTATTATTACTATTATTTGAAATACTTTTAGTAATTGTAGTTTTATTATTTAAGGCTATATTTTCTAAAGGATCTATATTATTAATTCTAAGTGGAGAAATATAAGGATCATTTAAGTTTGATAATTTTAAATTTTTTGGTAATGAATAATTTTTATTTTGTAAAATATACTCACGTTCAGTTTGTACATCAACTAAATAATTTAAAATTTCAGATTTTAGATTATTAAAATTTGAAATTTCTGATTTAATTATTTTATTACGTTGTGAAATTTTATCAATCAAAGAATATTTTGAATTTAATGAATTAAAATCAGATTTTAAATTATCAGTAAATTTTGAATCTAAACAAATACCATTTGTTGTTGCTAAAAATTGAATTTCATCATTCATTAATTTTAAATTATTAACTGAAGTATTTAAAATATTATCTAATTCTAAAGTTGAATTTAATTTTTGTTGAAATACTGATAATAAATCATCAGCATTTGCTAATTTTGTATTTTCATTAAAATCCATATTTAAATCTGAATTTTTTTTATTAATTAAATTATCTATTGATAACACAGAATCATTTGATGACTGCTCATTTTTATTTTTATTTATAATATTATTTTTAATTTCATTTTTCATTTCATTATTATTTAAATTATCATCAACAAGCATTGATTGAATGTTTATCGATGAACTAACAGATGATTTATCCATTATATGCTTTTAAATTTATCTAATTTGAATTGAAGATGGAATAGAATGGAGTTAAGCAATATAAATATCTGAGAATCTCAATTTGCCACCGTCCCTTTCAACGCTGTCTCTCTCTAACTCTCCACTTGCATCAACAGAGCTAAATAAATTCCAATTGCCCTGTTTTTATTTTCCAAACAACGAAAACTTGCAACACCATGAAAAGTGGGAAAACGAAAAGCCATCGACTACGCTAAACGACGGTGGGGGTTTGATCCCTTTCTCGCGCGTAGCTGGAAAGTCTGCAAGTTTTGCCAGTTTGGTCAGTTTGGTCAGTTTGTTCGGGGTGGATGGAATTCATAGATGGGATTTCCAATTTTGCCTTATTTTATTTTATTTTATTTTATTTTATTTTTTTTTATTTTATTTTATTTGCTGTTGGTTGGAGGTGTTTGGTAAAGGCTCTTTAAGGAAAGCACAGGACAGAACATCGTCATGTCAGAGACAATTAGACCAGATATGGTTAACAATGCTGTGTCATTTTTAACAGATCCCTCTGTTAAGGATACACCACTTACGAAGAAAATCCAATTTTTAGAATCTAAAGGTATGACAAATTCAGAAATTCAACAATCTCTTGTTAAATCACAACAAAATTCATCAATATCATCAAATACCAATACAAACAATCCACCTCTTTCTAATAATAATTATAATTCTTATCCATTACAACAACAAATTCCTTTATCTAATTCAATATCATCATCAATTTCACCGCCATTACCACCGCCACCGCCACCACAATTACCAATGCCACCAAGAAATTATGATTGGAAAGATTACGTAATCATGGGTACAACAACTGTTGGATTTTTATTTGGAGCTTATCAAATTATTTCAAAATATGTTATACCAAATGTAATACCACCATCACAATCTAAATTGGATGATGATAAAGAAGCAATGGAAAGAGAATTTGATAGAGTTGAATCAATTTTGAAAAAATTAGAAACTGATCAATTAGAATTTATTAAAACTCAAAATGAAAAATCAAATTTAATTGATGAAACTTTAATTGAAATTGATGCAATTATTAAATCAACAAATGAGAAAAATTTAAGAAATGAAGAAACTTTAAAATATTTAAAATTAGAAATTGATAGTATAAAGACAACTTTACTGAAAAATTTAGAATCTCAAAAAAGTACAATATCTAGTGAATTACAAGAACTTGAAAAGAAAACTGATAGTATAAAGAATTCTTTAACTAATTTATCTTTAAATTCAAAGGATAAACCTGATACTTCTTTAAATCCATCATCATCGATATCAAGCCCAGTTCCACATAATCCAAATAAACCACCTCCAAATCTGCTGACAAACAATAGATCAACTTCTTCAACTCCAACATATTCAAATTTGAATATACCTCCACCATCTTCAATTCCATCAGCAAAGGATTTATTAGCTTCCTCATCACCATCACCATTGCCTTCATCTTCTGAAATTGAAAAGCCGAAACCTAATTTATCTGATAATTCAACTATTCCAGCTTGGCAATTAGCTTCTTCTCAAAAGGCTAATATTAATAATTCTAATACATCAATTCCAGCTTGGCAATTAGCAGCTCAAGATAATTAAATTTTCAATATCTTTATAAACCTTTTTTTTCCTACGAGAAACAATTAATAATATTTAGTCAGGTACTAATATAATTCACTTATTTAAATTCATTACTCGTTACGTTTATGTTTATTTTACATTTATATTTAATTATTTATATACAAGGATATATAATACTATCTATGAGTAGTTTCAATTTTAATAAATAAAGTCTATATATAAATTATACATTATAATATAAATAATATATTATAACAAAAGAATCCATGAATAAAAGCAAGCAAACATTTCAAGAAAATGAAGAAACAAAATATTGAAAAGAAAGATAATAGAAGTAAAAATTAAAGAAAAAAATAATGTAAAAAGTAATTTAAAAAGTAATTCAAAAAAATAAATAAATTTTATTAAAATTAATTAACTAAAATATGATCCAAATACCCCTTGATCATTTAATCTATTAAGTTCATTATTGTTATTATTGTTATTGTTATTGTTATTGTTATTGTTATTGTTATTTTTATTGTTATTATTATTATTATTATTAGTGTCGTTATTTAAATCTTTAATATATGATGTTATAATACCTGAATTTAAATTTAGTTCTCCGGAATTTGTTGAACCTAAATCATTAACATTTAAATTAGAATTATGTCCACGTTTCCAAATTGATTCTAATGGATCTACCATAGTTGTATTGTTTTCTCTAGTTGTAATACTACAGTCTGCCTTATTATTATTATTATTATTATTATTATTGTCATTATTGTTGTTATCATTATTATTAGTTGTGGTATTATGGATATTGTTTAATGTATTATTCACACTATTTATGTTCAAATTATTCATTGTTGAATTATTAGAGTCTAAAATATCAGACATAAAACTTAATGAATTTTCCCTATTTGTTGAAATAGATGGAAGGCTTGAACCTAATGATGCAAGTGAAGAAGTTGGTCTTGTAATACTACTATTTGATGCTGAAAAATCTGTTGATTGATCAATTATTGATTGTAAATTTAATTGTGGTAAATTATCTATTTTAGAAATTTTCACAGGTGATTGTGATTGCCTTGGTGAATGTTGTAAATCTGATGGTTGTGATTGTGATTGAATTGAGAATGAATTATTATGACTAGTATTATTACTATTATTATTACTATTAATCAAATCATTAGTTAAATCATTATTAATAGTTAAATTTGAATTTGAACCATTATTTAAATTAATAGAATTTAATCCCTTTGATGATTGTGGTGATGGTTGTTTAAATAATAATGCAGAAGGATTAACTTCATTTAAATTAGAATAACCCAAACTACCCCCAAAGATAGCATCTATAGTATTCGAAGTATTTAAATTAGTATTGTTTGAGGTGTTTTGATTGTTATTAAATGGAAAGTATGATGAATCTAATGATGTTGAAGGCTGTATGTTATTTTGATTCGACAGTTGTTGAAACAAAAATGATTCTAGTAAGTTAGAGTCATTATTTTGATCTTGAATTTGTAAAGGTTTATTATTGAATTGCATTGATTGTAATTGTTGCTGCTGTTGTAATTGTTGTTGTCTTTGCTGTTGTTGCAATTGTTGTAATAAATTTGCTGGACTTGAGTTGAAATTCATATCCATTTCCATCAACTGCTTCATTCCAACAATAGAATTCAATAGTTGATTATCAATTTGTTGTTGTTGTTGTGGTTGTTGACCATTTGAGAAAGAATTGAAATTTTTAAATCTTCTTTGATTGTTGTTACTATTCATTTGATTTTGATTTTGCATTTGATTCATACGTTTGTTTTTATTTTTGTAATTATAATTATTATAATTATAATTGTAGTAACTATTATTTCCATTATTAATATTATTATTATTATTAATATTACCATTATTATTATTAATACTGTTGATATTGTTATTTTGTTTGTTATTTTGTCTATTATTCATACCGTATTTGTACAACAAGTAATTACTGTTTCCATTATCATAATTATTATGATTTCCATATTCATGATTTCTATAATTTGTATAACCATTGCTGTTATTATTATTATTGTTGTTGTTATTGTTATCCCAATTATAATTATTTGATTTGTAGTTTTTCAAATTAAGATTTCCCCTAATAGTAGATCTTAAATCTATAATTCTGTCAATTTCAGAAAATTGATATTCGAATGGTGAATCTTGAAGAGTACCATTTAATGAAGCAGTATTATCATTGTTTGAATTAGTTGAGCTTAGTATTTCTTTACAATTTGCATTAATCTTTGTATCTGAATCGATTGTTGTTGTAACAACAGTAGTATCGACATTTTCTCCCACCATGATTAATTAAGTGAAAGAACAAGTGAAAGTTAATAAATGAACGAATAAGTGAATGAATAATTGAATTCTTTGACACAAGTTGGTGTCAACCTTTTCCTTTTTTATCTATATCCCTGGAGTATGAAAAAGCCAGTTGATCAACCTAAGTAAACAATCAAGAAAAGTTTAAAATTTAGAAAATCAATAGAGAGAGCAGAAAATGGTGTAACTAAGAAAAATCAATGAAAAAAATACGAAAAATCTAAAAAGTGAAAAAAAAAGTGGATCCAAACGCCAATATGATTATCGAAAGTCTAATAGACAGAAAGGAGAAAATAACGAAGAAAATGAAAAACTGAAAATAAAAAAATTAAAATAAAGTAAAAAACTGAAAACTAAGAAACCGAAATTTGACAATTGATTGGAATAAACAACGACGAAGGAGGACGAACGAAGAAACAGCAAAAGCCAACGACGAGGAAATACAAATACAGCTGAAGATTGACAAACGTCCAACCAGCGGAATCCCCCACCCCCAGCAGCTGGAAAATACAAAATATACGAGCTAATTTGCACGTTCTTCGCTTTTTCCACGCTAACGGGAACGTTTCCCCGTCGAGTGAAAACGCAACGGTTATTTTAGTGGCTTTCTCTTTTTTTCTGTAACGAATTATTCACAATTTGGGTGGCACAACATGTGCAATTTCAACTATTAATAGTTGTCGTATTAGTTTATGTACTTATATGTCTTGTATTTAGCACTCACATATATCCAGTTGTAGCTATTTTCAATTGTAAGCAGAGAAAATAAATTAAATATTAGCAGATAACTGAACGTAAGACAGTTTTCTTCCGGTTCTTCTCCGAATCTTTCTACATAAAAGATAATACACTATCTAATTGTAATATGATAACCACCGATTATAGTTTAAGTATCTTGAAATGTAATTAAACTTCCCATTTTACGACAATTGTTGAACTATTAGCAATACATATATATATATATATATATTAAATGTCGTTCAATCCCGAATTTTTAAATTTCTAATGCATCCTTACACCTGTTTGCCCCTTATTGTTTTTACTAGTTCCTTACACTTTCTCTTTTAGGTAATAATTCTGCATCTACTAAAATTAACATCAACAAACATAATAAAAAAGCATTATCAACCATCATTTTAACTAATAGAAAATGAGTGATTCTGACAACCCATCAAACTCATTATCATTAAACAAATCTTTCAAATCTTTAAATAAACCACATAATAAATTAATCCCAAATCAATTTAATTTCTCAAATGATTTCTTACAACCAATTTCAGTTAAATCAAATCAATGGAAATCTAATAAAGTTAATATTCAAAGCTTAAAATTAAAAGAAGGACCTTTTGCTAAATATAAAAGCAAAAATATAATCGAACCACCTTCAAATATTGATATTTTCCAAACGATACCCCCAATTTCTGATAATAATGAAGAAATTATTAAAGACACTATAATAGATGATATTGATAAGATTAAAGATAAACAACTTATATTGGATTTACTGAAACCTAATGATTATCCTAAAGTTATAATAGATCCGAAAGAGAGAATAATACCTGGTTTAAAAGTTGAATTATTTGATCATCAAGTATTAGGTTTAAAATTTTTATTAAAAAGGGAAAAGGCAAAAAGAATTCAAAGGGATTATATTAATTTAGTTTATGGTCCTCAATCTGATAAAAAAGAAGAAACTTTTTTTAATGTTGGTGGAATCTTAGCTGATGATATGGGTTTAGGTAAAACAGTTCAAATTATTTCATTAATTTTACAAAATCAAATTAAAAAAAAGGATAAATTAGATAATAAAACAACTTTAATTATATGCCCAGCTTCATTAATTAATCAATGGTGTTCAGAAATTGAAAATAAAACAGATGGATTAACAGTATTACCATATCATGGTATTAAAAGACCAAAAGAACCAGAAATCATTCATAATTATGATGTAGTTGTAACATCATATCAAACTTTATCTTCTGAATTTGATAAAAAAACTTCTCCATTATTTGATTCAAAATATTCATTTAGAAGAGTTGTATTAGATGAAGCTCATACTATTAAAAATATTGAAACTAAAACTCATAAATCTTGTTGTAATATAATTGCAACTAGAAGATGGTGTTTAACCGGTACTCCAATTCAAAATAAAATTAATGAATTATATGCATTATTTAAATTTTTAGGTGTTAATCAATATGAAGATTCACAAATTTGGAATGTTAAAATTACAACATTATTAGAATCTAAAAATTCAAAAGAAATTCCACAAGTTTTGAAAAGACTTCATAATATTTTAGATAAATTTATGTTAAGAAGAACTAAAAAAATTTTAATTGATAATAATATTTTAACTGTACGTAAAAATATTCACCGTGAAATTTTAGATTTTACTCCATTTGAGAGAAAAATTTATAATAAACTTAAAAAGAGAATTATAAATCAAATTTTAGGAAGTGATATTTCAATTGATGATAATAATGAAAATATGGTAACAATCAATAATAATGACAATATTAAATTAGATTATTTAAGTGTTTTCACTTATTTATTAAGACTGAGACAATTATGTTGTCATTGGGAAATTCTATTTAATTTAACTCAACAATGTGATGATGATTCATTAACATCTGAGATTACAAAAGGTTTAAATTTAAAAGACAATATAGAAGAAAAAATTAATAATTCATTAATTGATGATGAATTGAATGAAATTTTAAATTCAATGAAAAGTATGCACATTGATGGCAAAGATAGTAGTAATGATCAAAATGATGATAATCCAATCGAACTTTCAAATAAACCTGATCAAGCATTACATTCAATTAAATTACAAAGAGTGTTAAATATTTTGAAAAATGATGATAAAATGAAACCACGTAAAACAATCATTTTCTCTGAATTTACTTCAATGTTAAATATCTTGCAAAAAGTTTTATTTGAGAATCAAATTAAATTTGTTAGATATGATGGTAAAATGGATAAACAATCAAAAGATAATGCATTAAAGAAATTAAATGAAAGTCCTGAAATTCATGTTTTATTATGTTCATTAAAATGTGGTGCTTATGGTTTAAATATTGTATCATGTTCTAGAGTTATTTTATATGAACCATTTTGGAATCCAGCAATTGGAGCTCAAGCAATTGATAGAGCTTATAGGATTGGTCAATTAAATGATGTTGATGTTCATGAATTTTATATATCTGATTCTATTGAAATGAGAATTAAAGAATTACAAGATCAAAAGAGAGATTTAATGATGGCTGTTGTTGATAAGGATGCACAATCTGCAGTTAAAATGATTGGTAATGGATTATCTAAATCGGAGTTATTCAGATTATTAGGAATAAATTATTATTAGATTATTTAACATTTTTTTTAATTTTTTTTTAATTATTAATATCAGTGTTTATACTTAAATTTACATTATTTAACATTAAATAAAACAGGTTTATAAAGATTTTATAGAAAAGAACAAAAAAATTAAACAAGAAATAATTAAACCAAAATAATAGAAGTGAAAGACTAAGAAAATAAGATTAAGAAAACAAAATTAATAGAATTGAAATATCAACTTTTTATTTTAATACCAATATTTAAAATCTGGATTTTCATCACCTTTAACAATTTTAGTTCTTTCATCCAAATTATCCCATTTTTGTTTAAATGAATCTGATTGTTTTCTTGAATTACGGAATTTCAAATAAGCAAAATAAACAATTAATAATATGAAAGCAAGACAAGTAAATGCAATACAAATACCCAAACCTTTTCTATAACCTGGTTTTTCATTATTTGGGAAAATAAAAGAGGCAATAATACCACCGATATTACCAAAACCAATAACGAAAGCTGTACCAACTGATTTTCTTGAATGACCACTAAAATTTAAAGACATCCAACAAATAAAAATTGGCATACAAGAATATAAACCCATTGCAGTTAAGAAACAACCTGCATATCTTGGATTTGGACTATTTGTTAAAGCAATAATCATTGATAAACCTGCAATTGCAACACCACCTGCTATTAAAGCAAATGGTAATCTAATTTTTGTATAATCTGAAATAATTGCTAGTAATAAAGAAAAACCCATTGTTGCTAACCAAGGATAAATTGAATGTCTTTGAGCTTCCATTGCTGAATAACCCATTTGAGTTATAATTGTTGGTGCAAAGAATGCATAAGAATAAGCTGGAACGACTAATGAGAAATAAATTAATGCACAAATATAAAGCATTGGTTCTTTAAAAACTGAAGCAATATCTTTCCAAGTTTGTTTAATTTCAAAACCTGAATTACCTTGATAATATTCTAATTTTTTCTTTAAGAAATTTCTTTCATTTGAATTTAAAAATCTTGCTTCTTCAGGGAAATCTGTAACTGCAAAATAAAGTGGAATTGCTAAACCCATTGTAAAAGCACCTTCGATAATATAAATCCATTGCCATGAAGCTAAACCATGTTTACCATTTAAATCATGAATTCTATAAGCTAGAGCACCTGCACAACCACCAGCTAAACAAGTACAATTGAAAAAGAATGAAAATCTTCTTAATGATTCACCAGGAGTATAAAAATTAGCAATAATATAAAAAATTGCAGGGAAAGAACCAGCTTCGAAAATACCTAAGAATAATCTACAAACTATTAAACCACCAAAATTTTTTGAATAAGCTAATAATAAAGTAACTAAACCAAATAAGAAAATCATTGCTGATAACCACATATGTGGTTTAATAATTTTAATTAAATAATTTGATAAAATTTCGAAAACGATATAAGGGACAAAGAAGACAGTTAAAGCAGTTGCAAATTGATTACCATGTAAATTTAATGAAGATTCAATACCATAAACTTTTGCATTTGAAATATTAACTCTATCAAGAAAAGCTAAGAAATACAGTAAACAAAATGGGGGTATAACACATAAATCAATTTTCCAGGTTAATTTTTTTTCATTAATACCTAATTCTTGAGCTAACTGACTAACTTTTTCCTTTTTCTCCTCAAGAGTTAAAGTAAGATCTGAAGTTTCCTTATTGTAATTTTCATTTTCTGAGTTTGAAGCTGAGTCAACAACAGTATTAGAATTATTTAAACTGCTGTTGCTTTGGAAGCTTTCTGATGCTTTTTCAGACATTACTGGATGTTTTGAATGAGTGGTTTAATTAATAAAAGAAAAAGAAAGAGAAAAAGAAAGAGAAAAAGAAAGAGAAAAAGAAGGAGAAGAAGAGAAGAGAAAAACGAAAGGATTAAATGAAAAAGTTAGAGGTAAAAGAAAGAATTACAATGAGTGATACAAAAAATAGGAGAACAAAGGGAATAAATATACCCCAGAAGAAATAAAATGAAAAATTCTTCAGGTATATTATGAATGGAAGCTGGAAAACCGGAATACATGAAAAGAAAAGAACAAGTGAAAAACCGGTGAAAAAAAAAGAAAGAAAAATATGTGAAAAAGAAAGAAAATCAGTCATTTAGTGATTTAGTCATTTAATTGACTAATTATCCGTACCGGAGTTCTGTTCCCGCTATCTTTGCTCAAATTCTCCACAAAATCGCCGTTTCACACAGCCGCCGCAGGCTTTACAAATAATTTCGCACGCATTGGGAACTGAAAGCGAACCTTTTAATTGGGTGTCCGACCAGTTTAACTGACTGGCCCCCCTCTGGCCCCCTCTGGCCCCGGGAACGCCCTGACCGCCCTTAACTCCCCTCTAATTTTCTCCTCTTTCTCCCTTTCCCTCTCCATCGCACTCTTCTTTTGAGGTTTTTCTTTTTCATTGCCGGGGTTATTATCTCTTTAATTGTTAACTGAAGTTACCGCCACTCGTGCTTCGGACATATGGAATATGGAATTTAACTTGCCCCCATCAATCCATAAATCCGCCGTATTAATATTTGGGACTTGTTATTTATCAAGATTACGCAGATACCCGACCGGAAGCGGCATCAACAAAAAGTTATATATAAACATATATATATAAGTGTAAATAACATTTAATATTTAATATTTAATATTTAATATTTAATATTTAATATATAATTGTAAACACTAATCTAAATAAAATTTATATAAATATATATCTATATATATAAAACTTTTTTTTAATTATCTAATAAACTTCAAGGACATACTTACCTTCTTCTTTCATATCTTCAACAGCTTTGGCACTATCGATTTTAATACCTTTCTCAGCTGCATCAGATTCGAAAATATCTTGTAAACATGCACTAATATCTGGAACTGGCCATGTTGGACCACAAAGATAGAAATGACCATTCTTATTAATAATTAAATCTTTTAATTCATCTAAGTTTTCTCTAATCTTATCTTGAATATAAACTTTTTTAGCTTGATCTCTACTAAATGCTGCACCTAAATGAGTTAAAACATTTGCATCCATATAAGCTTCCCAATATTCACCATATAAATATTCTTGTCTTTTATGTCTTGAACCAAGATATAAATAAATTTCACCAATTTTATTACCTTGCTCTAATTGATATTGTCTTTCTTCAATAAATGCTTTAAATGGTGCTAAACCAGTACCTAAACCAGCCATAATAATTGGTTGAGTTGTTAATGGTGGTAATTTCATAATTGATGGTTTAACACTAACAACTAATTCTTGACCAACCTTTAAATCAGAAATATATTTAGAACATTGACCAAATCTTTTACGTCCTTTATTATCAGTCCAATCAACAACAACAATTAATAAATGAACTTCATTTGGATGTAATTTTTGTGATGATGCAATTGAATATTCTCTTCTCTTTAATGGATTAATAATTTGAACTAAATCTTGTGGTTTTGGTCTAACAGATTTAAAATTTTCAAAAATATCCGCAAATGTATAAAATTCTTCTTCTTGAAATTTTTTAAATAATGCACCACCAGATGGTGAAACTAAATGTTCTAATTTTTTCTTCTCTTCTTCATTTGTTGCAAATTCAATTAATGATTCATAAAATCTTTTTGGTGGTTTACCAAATAAATCAAGATTTTCAATTAATGATTGTCTTAATGTTCTAACTTCAAATAATTCATGATTATCCTTTGAAACAACTTCAACTAATTCATCACCACTTAATCCACCATACATTTGAATAAATTCTTCAACTAATTCAACATTATTTCTACCATGAATACCTAATGCTTCACCAATATTATAAGTTAAACCAGTACCTGAAATATCAAATTCAATATGGAAAATATTACGATCATAATCATTTGGTGTTAATCTTTTATTTTCTTTAACTTTAACAATAAAATTCTTAACTGGTTGATCTGGTCTTAATGAATTTTCAGTATTAAAAGCTTCTTTAAACATTAATTTTTGAGTTAAATCAAATTTATTTTCAATTTTAACAATTGTATTATCAATAAATTCTTCTCTTGGATTTGGTGAAAATGATGTATCTTTAACAATTAAAAATTTATCATCATTTTCTTCTTCAGTTTCTTCTAATTTAATCCAATCAGAATCAAATTTAATCTCTTTAAATCCATTAGTTTTAACATTTTCAACTTGATCTGCAATAACAGATGCTAATAATTCAGCTTCTGATCCAAAAAATTGTAAAATTTTAGTAACAACATCATGTTTACCAAAATCTGAAAAATTAATTGACCAAAATGCAGTTTGAATTGCAATTGATTCTGTTCTACCTTTTGTTTCTTCAACTTCACCAATTTTATTTAAATCAATAAATTTTAAATTAATTTTTAATGATGATAAAATCTTTTTAATTTTAATTGATAAATGTTTTTCAATAATTTTATTTTCATCAAATGTTGTTTCATCATTATTAATAATAATTAAATTACCATTTTCTTTTAATAAATTGAAAACATTAATTGAATTTAAAATATTTAAATCTTCAACAAGAATAAAATCAAATTTATTATCATAATTAAATCCATTACCAGTTAAAATATCAGCTTGAAATAAACCTGCATTAATTGTATTATCATAAGTTGGTCTAAATTTAACATTTAAATTTTGAATTAATGATAATGAATGAGCTAATTTAGCTGGTAATTCAATAAATTTAGAATTATCATTTAATAAAAATTTAAATGTTTTAAAATTTTCATTAATTTTATTATTATTAAATTTATTTAATAATGAATTAAATGAATCATCAATAACTTGAATATTAAATTTACTTTGAAAAAATAATGAAGCTTGAATATCTAATTTTAATGAACAAATTGAATTATTTAAATATTCAGAAACTGCAATAATTTTTTTAACATCATTTGAAATTAATGAATTAAATTGTTTTGATTCAAATGGAATTGGAGATTTAACTAAAATAAAACCAAATTCATTATTTGAATCAATATTTTCAATTAATGAATTAATTGATTCATCAATTGAATAAATTGAATAAATAATTTCTGCATTTTTATTACCATAAAATTGGAAAACTTGATAATTTGAACCATAAATTTCATTAAATTTATTTAAAGCTAATGATAAAATTTCATTTGAATTAGTTGATAAAATATCAGATTTAAGTGAATTATATAATTTAATTGATAAATCATTTAATTCATTTGATGATAATAAATTTTCAATAGTTTCATTATTTTTAATTGAATCTAAACCATTAAAAATATGAATATTTGCAATATTAAATTTAGATAAAACAATTGAAATTAATGTAAAAATTTGACTTTCTAATGCATTAGTTGATGTTAAAATTGGTAATTTTAAATTTTTAGCAATTGATAAAGCTTTTGAATAAGTTGAAACTAATTCATTATTTGAAAAATCATAAGAAATTGCAGAAAGTTGAATAGATAATGGTAATGAATGATATTCGTTATTTGAATGAGAGATTAAAACAGGTGCAAAATTAATTAATGAATCAATTGATGCATTTAATGTTGCAGATCCTTTAAAATTTTTTAAATAACCAAGTAATAAATTACCTGAATCAGTTGAAATTTCTAAATTATGGTAATTTGGAATTTCATTTGATAAATTCTTTCTCTTTAAATTTAACCATAATTCAATTAAACTTTTCTCTTTAGTAACTGTTGGTAAATTAAAATCAAAAATATTGTCTGATAATAAATATGAAGTACCTAAAACAACATTGTATTTAGTTGTTAAAACTTTACCCTTGATTTCGTATGGGTCTAATGGTAAACCAAATGGAGAAACAGCAGTTGCTGAAAACAATTCAGAGATTGTAGAACCGGATTGTGACATTGTTCTTGCTTGTCTTTAGTCGAAACTCTGAAAATATAAAACAAAATGAAAATTAGAAAAGAAAAATACGAAATTTCACAAAGATACAAATATATATTTATAAATAAAACTTATACATTACAATACAAATATTTCACTGAAACTTCCACCAGTTTTTTTCTTCCGTTTACGGGCTTCGATTTTTCATGTTTGAAAAAAGAAAAAAAAGAAAAAGAAAGAAAGCAGGCGCCACAATTTCCCGATTGGGAAATAGCTAGCTTATTCTCTGTGTCACGTGCCAGTCACGTGAAAAATATTATACATGCACATGCACATCATGTATTATTAACATGTATTTTGGAATAGATTTGAAAGTTTGTTTTATTTAACCATTTTATTATCACGCTTTTCCCCCTAAAACAAATATGTATCATCATCCAATTTACCGTCCTCATTAGTTTTAGCTAACTGTAACCAATTTCCACTTTCTTTAATACTTCTCAGTCCTTTCCAACACAATCTTTTATAAGTTTCACTGTTTTCTTCATCTTGCGGATTTTCCTCATATGTACCACGGGCAAAATAAATATCATCTTTAACAGATTCTAAAATATCGTTACCATCTTTCCATTCTGAAATCTTTTCAGCATTCCATAATTTAGTAATTTTAGGTGTACCCATTTTATGAATAAATTTTGGTCTTTTATTATTAATTGATTTATCTAAATCATTTGATTCATTTATATAATCTTCAAGTTTCCTCTTTTTAGATTCTAAGTTTTGATTAATTTGTTCAAGTTCAGGATGAACAAAATTTTTCAGTTTCATTTTTGTAAAAGTTTTCTCATTTTTTTCTAATAAATCTTTAATTTCATCATAATGGAAATTTTTTTGTTTAAATCCATTAATTGAATAAAGATACCAATCAGATATTTTCCTTTTCGCTTCAACTGATGTAATGGGATTAGTTAAAGGTTCAGGTTTCCTAAATTTAGAATATTCTTTATGAATAATTTCTGAATCTTTCTTCCATTTATCAACTGTAATTTCATTAAAAAAATTAACTAAAATAATCATTTGAATTTTAATTGAATAATAAAAATCAAAAGTTTTCAATTGTTGATTAAAATTATCTTCATCTAAAATCCATTTAAATTGTTTATCATTTTTATTATTTAATGGTACTTTAATTAATTTCCTATGATCAAATTGTTGAATACTATTTAATGATCTATTAATATTATCAATATACCATAATTTTAACTGTGACGAATTACTATTATTAAATTGTTTTAAATTTGAATTGAATCCTTTATTTATAGATTGAATCAATTCACTCTCTGTTGAAGTTGTTAAAAATTTCATTAATGAAATATATTCATTAAATAAATTTCTTGGATTATTTTTATTTTTGAAATTTGTTGGTGCCACTAAATTAATCTTTTTAATATTATAAAAACTTTCAAAACTTGAATAATAACCATTGATTGATTTGTTTGACATGTGCCAATCTGATGATTGTGTTAATTTATCACTTATTTCTAATGAATTTAGTATAAAGTTACGAAATTTTGCAATTATTTCTTCATTACTATATTCAAATGTCGGTATTTTATTAACAATTTGTTTATAAATAACTAATAATCTTGAACCGGGTTTAACTTTACCTTGAAGTTTATTTCCTTTTGTTAATAATAATAAACGATCTTTACATTTATCATTGAAAAATATTGGAGTAAATTTCTTAACTATAAAATCAATTGGAAATAAATATGAAATGATAATTACGAATGTATGCATTGCAAAACAATTATAATCACTATAATTTTCATCTATATGAATTGATAAATCAATAATTGCAAATATATTACGTAAATTAAAATCATTAATTTCTTCATTAACTTTATTATTATTATCGTTATCATCATCTTCTTCTTCATCATCTTCTTCTTCAATATCTTTTTTTTGTGTTTCTAATACCATTTCCATATATTTTTCATGTAAGATCAATAAATATTTTCCTATAATATAATTTAAAATGGACTGCTTATCATCTGGTAGATTTGAATCATTTATCAATGTTGAAATTTCTTTTGCTGCGTTGACTATTATAGGATTTTCGTGCTGACAAGATGAAACAAAATCATCTAGTTTTGTTTTACTCACTAATTGATTGAGAATATCATTAAATGGTGATTCCAAATTCTCCATTGTTGTCAATACCTGAGACTTTACCAGAAAAGATATAAAATGAGAGAACTAGTAGTTTATGTTAAAGAGTAAATGTAAAGTTTGATGTCTTAATGAAACGTAATGGTGAAATCAAAATCCAATATTTGACTTTTAGTATTATTTTTTTCTAATGAGATAAATTATAATATATATGAAAAATGAAATCGCTTCGAGATCGAAAATATCACGTCACGTGATGCACACCGAAATATATATATGATATTATTATAAATTATTTTATGTATATCGTATTTACTTCTATTATTATTTTGATTTATTCATTTCAGTTTAGTAAAGATTTATACAGCTTGTTATATAAATGATCAAGTTTATAAAGAAAACCAAAGTATAATAAGGCATATTAAGATAACTATAACTAAAATTATTGCCTCTTTACGATGTCTTGAATCGATTTTATTAATTAATGTGCTTATTCCAGGTATTGCATTCAAACTCCTATCTAATCTATTGACAACAGTTGAAAGTACATTTCTTTGTCTTAAGATTTCATCTCTTGTTTCCATTACACCATTTATTAAATTGTCAACTACACTATGAGATCTATCAATACGTGATCTTTCATTAAGCATGTAATCATCGATATTATTAGGATTTTCACTAATATTATTACTATTATTAGAATCATTATATTGATCAATATCTGATCTGACATTGGTTAATAAATTTAATCTATTACGCTCTTGATCAATTTGATTGGCAATTCTTTGAAAATCTTGGCGGTGTCTTTTTAATTCATCCTTATGTCTTGATAATTGTTGAAATTTGGAACTGGATAATGATTCCGTTTGTAATGTGTCTAATATTCTTGATAATTCATTAATAGCGGCTGATAAATCGCTTAATAATGTTTGAATTTTATTTTTAATCTCTAATTCATCAGACGATGGAGTGGAATGAATATCATTTGTAAATGATGAATATCTAGCTAAGACATTCGATAATTGTGTTGATAAAGAGAGAACGTGTGCTCTGGCTTGTGTGTAAGCAGATGTAGACATAGTTAGTGGATTGAGATCAGTGACTATTATTGGAGGGTGAAATAACCACAACCTATCCAAACATTATTTGATCCAACAACAACAACAACAACAATAACAACACAACCCACACATTATCGAAAAGCCCATAATAGAAAACGCTCAGTAAATCCCCAACACAGCGAGGAAAAGCTCAATCCACACAAATTTATGTGGTGTATCAGTTTTTTCGGTGGCGTCGGCGACGCTGACAAGTTGATGCAGCTGACAAGGATGAATATAGAAATATGTGTTGTTCATAGTACTAAAGAGATCAATTGGGGCAGCTGAGATCATAGATGAATTGACAAAACAACTTGAATTCTTTATCAAATGTTTTTGATGAGATCGAAGTATAAAATTCAAAGAGTTATTATCAAATGTCAAAAATTCCCTCTCAATTTCAAATCCATTTTGATCTTCAATTATGGAGATTTGATATATTTGAAAATATAAACATGGAACGTCATAACCGGGATGGTATGATATCGTAAATTTAACATTGTACTTATCAGAAAATAATCCATCAAATGTAATAGAAGGTAATAATGCATCAGTTATTGGGTCTAAAGGCTTGCAATTTAATCTAATATTGTTAAAATTGTATTTCTTCCTGATATGTTCAAATAATTCCTGTAGATATTCCATTAATATGTGTTATTTTTATACAATCTATAATTTGTTTTATTGATAGATTAAAGTATTGTGTGAATTCGGAAACAGATTAAATGAGGTTTAAGTTATGCTAAATAATTCCTTCGGCTTATGTAATACAGATTTACAATTTCACTTGCTCTTAATCATTTAATGCGTTTACTTATTTACATGACATTTATTTTATTTTACTGTAACTAGATTCATTATTTGAAGGTTAATGGTATGAAATTTATTATTTTTGAAATATTTAAATAGTGATATTAATAATTAAACACTAGTAAGATGATTCAGAGTACTAACAAAGAAAAAAAATCTAGAATTTGGTAAAGTTTCCAATATATTGACAGTAACTGCCAATTTATAGGACATCCAAATAATCTCTTTTATTTCATTACTCATTGTTAATTTACATATCTAATGAATTAATGTTATTCGACTATTTTGTGATAATAAATAGGGAAACAAATTTTCCACTTCTTCCCAATTAGGAAATTTCTGCGACCTCGTTATCTTTCACTGAATATCAAATCCTCCACAATACTGGAAACATTTAAAAAGATCGAAAAATCCATCTAAATGGTTAAAACAAAATAATTACCCTTATCTTATAATTATGTTTCTATCTTTATTTTTTTCATATAAAAATAAAACACAATCAAATAAAGATGGTTGAAAAATTAACATGGGAAAAAGTAGGTAAAAAGGAAAATCCTGTTTTATCACCAGCTTATATTCATGGTGATTTGATTTTCACTTGTGGACGTGTCGGTGTTGAAGCTGATGGCTCATTTTCTAAATGTGTTGAAAGACAAACAGAACTTGCAATTAAAGAATTAGAGACTGTTTTAAAAGCAGCTGGTTCATCTCTTGATTACATTTTAAAAGTTTTATTATTTATCAAGAATCCGGAAGATCGTGAAAAAATTAACAAAACCTATGTTAAACTTATGAAAACAAAGCCAGCAAGATCATGTGTTAGTGTAGTCTTTCCAGACCCAAATGTTTTACTAGAAATTGAATGTGTTGCGGTTAAAAAACCAATCTCAAAACTATAGATTATTTAATATTTATTATATAACGTTCAATTTTTTAAAACAAATATCGCAATATTCTAACAACAAAAGCTAATATTAATTTGGTATTTTTTAGAAAATACTTTCCAGTCAACAAAACATAAACCATCATAATTATAAGCCCATATTACATTTAATAAATCGATAGCTGAATTAATCATTTCTTTCCGACTCATTTTATAGATATCGTTTAATTCACTTATAAACTTTTTTCTATTTTGATCACCAACTAAATCAACACCATAACAAAATATAGGTAATATTAAAACTGAAGTTTGACAAAGTTCCGATTCTGTCATTTCCTTTAATTTAGTTAAAATAGTATCAACTTTTCCTTTTAATGATTTGATTAAAAGTAATGTATTCGGAGAAAGTGAAGACTGTTTGTAAATTAATTGATATATGTATAGTAGACATGATTCTCTTGCAAACTCAACTTGGGAATGTACAAAAGTTGAATTATGAATTTTATTTACATCAAAACATTTAATATTCATTTCCAATATAGATGCTTCATACATAATTCTTTCCATGTTTGCTTCACTGATAAGTTCATATCCAACAAGTTTTGGCAATTCACCATCATTACTTTTCTCTTTTTTATCTAATCCTAATGAAGGATTAATTAAACTTATTAAGACAGAAACTTGAAAATACATCTGAATAACAATTTTAAAATCCTGTAATATTAATGAATTCATATTAACCAAATTATCAAAGAATTCATGTTTTTCGTTAAATTCACAGATGTATTTTAGATCATTTATTCCAAAAGAAATATACTCTGAATCAACTTCTGTACATAAAACACCTACTAACAATTTAATCACACATTCTCCCGTTAAACTATGGCATAATTCTTCTACTCCACCTCTTAATGAAATCATTGATTGGGCTAAATTTTGCAAGATTCCCCAAAGTTTACCCCTACCTCCATTTATAATCTCAATTGTTAATAGAATAAAAACAAAAAATATAGAATGGTCACAAGAAACTGAACTATAGTATTCTAGTCTTCTACTCAACTCGACTAATATATCCAAATGTAATTGTTTCATTTGTGGTAAAATTTTAATCAGTTCAACATCTTTATTTCCGTTTTGTAGTTTATGATAATATGAACAAAGTAAAACAACTTTTAAAATTGACAAGTTTCCAAGTATAAGAGGTAAAGTAACTGTTAGCATACTAATTTTTGATTTTGATGATGAGGGAAATTCTCTAGTACATATATTACAAAAATAATTGAATAATGAATTTGCCATATCTGCGGTTATAAAATATGGTAAATTAATAAATTTCTTATTATTTGAATCAGTAGTAATTGCTGGTTCCTCTATCATTAAAATATTTTTTAAATTTTCAAAATCAACTTTCAAATTAATATCATCAATTGATTTAACATTTGTCTTTGTTATCGAAGAATTTTCTTCTATATTTGTAGTAGAATTTTGTGAAATTGTTATATTATTTCTCTGAAAGAATTCAGAAAGTCCATCTTTTAAAGTTGAATTAGCCAATCTTTCAATTATTATTCGATCTGTTTCAAAATTTGTATTATCTTCGATATATTTAATACGAATGGATGATAATGCGTAACTTGAGAGGGCAAATTTATCATCTATTGCCATATCTTTATTAAAAACTCGAATAGAAACTTTGTCATCGTTAATCATGGGTATTTCATTGTTTTTAATAATTGAATCATAAAGTGGGACAAATAATTTGGGGTTTAAGTATCCCATGAAAAAGAATTTATTTTGATTTGGAAAATGAAGTTGTCGTTGTATCTTTGGTTGAATGATCAGGTTATGATGTTTGCATTTATGATCTAGTTTAACGATTCTTTGAGCGTATGTTTCCTTTTTATTAAGTTTACCATTTTGTGGGTCAAAATTTAATATTTCATCAGGAAATGAACATTTAATTCCTTTTTGTAAACAGTACAAACAAGAGTCACCTGAAGCTTCACATTTCTTTTTTCTTCTTTTGCATTCGTTGCATCTTTTTTTCTTGACGTGTTGTTTTGTAAACATAGTAAATATCTTGATTATATATATAAATTAAGAGCTCTTTTTTATGAAAAAGAAAATAGCAATCTTCTAGGTAAAAACAAAAGAAAAACCAGAAGTTGATCAAGTTACAGACAATATATGAAAAGGATGATAATTTGGGATAAATATATCACTTTTAGAGATAGCGAATTTTTATGATTTGGGAAACTCTTATCGCCAACGACGTAGCAGTTGTTTTTCCGGATATAAACGCTATTTTTGTTTATTAACGACGACATTTAATAAGGCTGATTTTATATACTTAAATTTATAGAAGTTAAATATACAATAATTTAAAGTTTGGCATTATATAGCTTTTTGAAATTGTAATCCTTAGGACTAGAAATATCTTGTTTAGCATACACTCTGTCACCTTCCAATCCTTCCCTTAGTCCATTAGGATCTTCACTGAAATTGGCCGGATCTCTCCAAGCAAACAACTTGGTGTAGAAGTTTTCACGTCCTTCGATTTTATCTACTAGAAACTGACCTAACACAGGCAACATCTTAAACGCATGTCCGGAACCACCACATGCAACAAACAAGTTTTTTTTGTTAGGGACATAATCGTAGATATAATCGTTATTGATAGTATCTGTATACCATAAAATAGTACTCTTCCATTCCATCCCAACAAGATCTGGAAAGAAGATATTCAACCAGTCTTCAACCTGTTTAACGATATGTTTTGTTAGATATTTAAATGGTGGGTTGCTGTTTGATGTTTTAGGAATTGAAACAACACGGTTTCTTTCTAATATTTCCGGATTAGTATACTTGGTTTGACGAACAATGATTTTCATAACACCTTCTGGTTCCATGCATGGGAACATAAACATACCTCCCATGTAATCGTGTTCCCTGGAATGACCGGTTTTCCAACAAAACATTGGGAAATTTTTACTGGAATACTTGACCTTAAGATCTTTACGGGAATCAGGGATTTTGCAAATCAAAATATTACCTGCTGTAGCCTCATTAATACCATCCAACTCAGGTACAAGTTTTGTAGACCAAGGGCCACAATTGATAACAACTAAGTCTGCATAATGCCTTTTGTTATCTTCGGTAATAATACCTTTAATAGTGTTGGTATCTTCGTAGATATAGTCTTTAAAAGTACCTTTAGAACCACCCAAAATAAATTTGACACCCATTGATTTACATAAATAACAAACATATTGTAAGCATCTTGATGCATATAAAACACCTGAAACAGAATCAAATGCACCTTCTAATTTTGGTACTCTCTCCTTAAGTTTTAGTGCAATATCCAATTTGGGACCATAACCTGCAGCTTTAGCTCTATTGATATCATTTGAATTGTTGATATCAAATCTTAGAGAACTGATATTATCTTTAGCAAAGTTCTCTCTAGTGGCTTTTTCTTCCCAACCAACTATATCATCTAGTCTTAGCATACCACATAAATCTAGTAATCTCAAGTCAGTGTATTTCTTTGCTTCATTAGGTGGTAACAATTGAACATCTCTGTTCCATTTTTGCCAAATTTCAAATGCTTCAAAAGCAAGGTCCTGGTAATGTTTCTTTTCAGCATACTGAGTTCTGAAAACCTTATTAATATCAGCCGAAGCTGTGTCTGCACCTTTTAATAAAGTGAAATTTTTTTTCTCTAAATCTAATCTATCAAAAACTGTAACATTTTTGTAACCACTACTGGCTAAATATAGTGCATTCGATAAACCGAAAACACCAGAACCAACAAGAATAATTGGTGAGTTTTTATCAATAGACGCCATTTGTGTTTTAATTGTGACTGGTTGTTAAATTGATCTAGACACAAATGATTGGAATATCAAGAAAAGAGGGGAAGATTTATATTTATATAATATATAGTTAAAGGTTGTATTTAAATTATGATTCAGCTAAATCTTTGTTGTTTTGTTGCACTGATAAGGGTGGCGTCACTAATTCCCGATCGGGTAATTTCTGCGAAAGATAAAATCCGCGCAGTTGGCGGCGGTTGTTTTACCGTTTCTTCGTCAATTTGTGTTCTTATTTCCGCCCACATTGGCATTCTTTTTTCAGAGATAAGCAGAAAGGGGACAATATCGGTAATTACGAAGTAAGTAATTTTATCATACACGTATTTTTGTGAATATGTCAATCAGATTTGGTCCTCTTATTTAAAATGCTCGGAAAATGGGAAATAGTAATAAAATATTTAAAATATAAAATAATTAGATAAATAATTAAATAGTTAAATAATCAAATAGTAATAATAATAATAATGCCTACTTGTAACAAAAAATTTTGGCCATTAAAACAAGCTTGTGGCTTTGGTAGATTTCCTAATAACTTTCTCAATTTCTTGTGCTTCACCTTCCATACGTGGTGCACTTCCATTATCTGTCTTGACCCCAAGTTTCTCGTTCCAAGACCACATCTCAGTCAATTTTGGATCAAGCTTGCCTTCCATAAAATCGACGATTTTGTCCCCAATAATAGGAACAAATTTCCAGGCATGAGCAGATCCACCTGTAGCTAATAAAACATTTTCACATTCAGGATGATAATCGATCAAGAAATTAGCTGTTGGTGTTTGAGTGAGCCAGCATAATTTTGTTCTATCAAACGGTCTCTTGTAAAGCGGTGGAATAATTTCTTTCAAGTTTTCCCTGATACTATCCTCTGCATCCTTTGGCATCCAGTCCGTAGGATTTGTGATGCTGGTACGAGGGTAAGAAATGGAAACCTTATCGTTTTCTAGTGGATTTGGGTTCTCAATTTCAATAGTGTTTTTATACCCTGGTGATCTTCTTAATACTTTTGTTTCACCTTTGTATGGTGGAAACAAATTGATACCAGTAGATAAATTAGTAGTGATTGACATGTTCTTCCATTGATTCACTTCTTCAGCACTTAATTTGAACCAACCAACTTCAATTGCAGACATGGTACACATACCCTGTAAATTCACTAATTTTCCACTCCAAGCACCAGCAGCAACAATTACAAGATCAGCAAAATATTCATGACCGTTTTTCATTGCAACTGACCTAAATTTATTAGTGCCTTGAAAGTACACTAATGATTCAACTTCATTGAAAGTGAACTTGATGTTTGGATAAGTTTTAGCACGTTCGTAATAAGCTTTCATAGATAATTCAGCATCAATGAATCCATTCGATAAATTTCTATAACCTTTATTCCACCAAGTTTCTCTTCCTAAACAACTTTTACAAGAAGCTTTAGAATCAACTCCGTGTATACTTTTAAATACCTCCTCTGGTGAATTCAAGTAGACCATCTTTGACATATCACTAGAATTTGCCCTTTCGGCAGATTCCTTACCTGTTTCAAAAATAGTTTCCCATTTATCATGTTGGCCATTATATATGAACGACATGCCATTTTGATGGAAGAATTGTGAAATCACAGGATCTGCTTTAATTTTTTGTAATGATTCGTAAGCTAACTCATAATAGACCGGGTCTTTGTAGTCAACTCTGATGCATCTAGTTGTATCTACAGATGTTGCATCGGGAACAGGAGGTTCGAATCTATCAATAACGTGGATTTTCAAACTTGGATACCTTTGAGCCAATGCGATTGCAGTGGAAATACCAAAAATACCAGCACCAATAATAATAACTTCTTTGACTGAGTTCATTTTATTTTTTAGTTTGTTTAATTTGATATCTAAAGATAAGATAGGGATAAGATAACAGATATTTGTTGGAAAAAAGAAATGATTGTAAATAAACGTAAATTAGATATTATTTATCAATTAATCGAATAAATGAAAAAAAAGTTAAGATTCAATAAATTGATAAGCTTTTCACCACATTGATAAACAGAATCAAGACTATCATATATGATTTCAATCAGATATGTTATATATGATCTAATTTTATGAATTGCTGAAGATAGTCTGTATAACTTATAAATATATATGCCACAATAAATGAAAAGTATTAAATCTGAGAGTCGCAAAATATTCCTAACTTAAAAAAAATGTCTATTGACAAAGCCAAAACTGGAATTAACGAGGTTGTAAGAAGATAATGGACGCACGTTTTGCCGTTTTAGGAAACAGTGGCGACAGATAACAAAAATTGTGCCTGCAGGATTAATAACAATTTTTATCGGTTACCCAATCTTTTGTATTTTTGGTAATTATTGTTGTTGTTGTTATTGTTATTAATTGGGCTTTGAAGATTCTCTTATCAACCGAAAATTTTGATTAATGATAAGCTGTTTAATTTATGGTTAAATATTCGTTGTTTTGCCAATTTAAATGGCATGATTTTAGAAGGAATAATTAATTGTTAAAAACACAAAAATAAGCTATATAACATTTTAATTATTGGAATATCAACAAAGAAAAATCACAAACAATGGAAAAATCAACTTCTATTTCTGTTCATGAAGAAGAATTAAAGACAAAGCCTTCAATTCATTTAAAGGAAATCTTGTCAAATGAGGAATTAAAAGATGCTGATGAAGCATTTCAAATTGCTCTTGATACAGAAGGTTTTGTTTTAGATCCTGTTAAAGAGAAAAAAGTTGTTCGTAAAATTGATATGATGATTCTTCCAATGATGTGTATGTTAATGACATGTCAACTTATGGATAAATCAACCAATTCATATGCATCAATTGTTGGTTTACGTACTGATTTAAAAATGACTTCACAAGAATATTCATGGGTTGGTAGTTCATTTTATTTAGGTTATTTAGTTTTTGAATATCCTGCAAATATGTTATTACAAAGATTCCCATTATCTAAAACATTAACATTTGCAGTAATTTTATGGGGTGTTGTTATTTGTTGTCATGGTGCATGTCATTCAGCTGCCACTTTTTTACTTTGTCGTACATTACTTGGTATTTTTGAATCATTTATGGATCCATCTTATATGATTATGACATCACAATGGTATAGGAAAGAAGAACAATATATTAGATGTGGATTTTGGTTAGGTTTACAAGGTTTTGGTACGATGCTTGGATCAGGTATTGCATATGGATTTTATATTCATAGAGATTCGTATAGTTATTCACCATGGAGATTATTATATATTGTTACTGGTGTTATAACAATTTTTTTCGGTATTATTTCATTTTTTCATATACCAGATATTCCATCAAAGGCATGGTTTTTAAATGAAGAAGAGAAAAAATATGTTGTTGAAAGAATTAGAAAAAATAGAACTGGATTTGGTAATAAAAAATTTAAACTTTCACAATTTAAAGAAGCAATTGCAGATCCATGTATTTATTTATTTTTCTTTTATATGGTTGGATATGGTATTTCTAATGGATCAGTTGGTAATTTTGGATCTATTTTATTAAATGAACAATTTCATTTTTCAACAGGTCAATCATTATTAATGAATATGGTTGGATCAGGTATTGATATAATTTTCCCATTAGCATTTGCATATGTTAATCGTTATATAATTAAATCAAGATTAACAGTTGGAATTATAATTAATTCATTAGTTTTTATGGGTGTTTGTTTACTTGCATTTGCACCAGAGAATGGTGTTAAATTATTTGGTTATTATTTAACATATTTAACAACTGCAAGTTGGGCATGTATGAGTTCTATTGTTTCATCAAATGTTGCAGGTCATACAAAGAAGATAACTGCAAATACGTCATTTTTAGTTGGATTTTGTGTTGGTAATATAATTGGACCACAAGCATTCCTTGGTAGAGAATCACCAATTTATTTTACAGGTAAAAGGGTTATGGTTGGTACATATGGACTTACAATTATTTCACAAGCACTTTTACTTGGAATTTATATTTATAGGAATAAAAAGAAGGAAACAGAAAAGGATGAATACGAAGATGCAAATGGACAATTATCATTTGGTGATTTAACTGATTTAACAAATCCTAAGTTTGTTTATGCTTTATAATTAAATTAATTTTTTTTCTATTAACTTTTATACACTACTATATTCCATTTTCCTTTATTTATTTATTTTTTTTTAAACTTGATTGTTAGCTTAGTTTAAACTTATCTATTATATAAATATATTTTTTTTAAATAGATGAATTATTAATTGAATTTTTTTTTAAGAATAATAAATATTAAATGAAATAAATGAAGGAGTTACTAAATAAATTTTATATAAAAGAAAGAAAAAATATTAGAAATGAAATAAAAGAGATATGATTTTTTAAAGAGTAATAGTTATTGTTATAATAAATATATGAATTGAATATATGAGTTTAAGATAGAATATATATAAAAAGGTAAGAAATTGATTATTAATTGATTAATTGATTAATTAATTAATTAATTAATCAATTAATAATAATCAAATCTTTAATTTTTTATAACTAATCAATCAATAGATTAAATTAATTAATTAAAAGCCATTGATTTTTTAATTTGAGCGATTGCACCACCTGGATTTAAACCTTTTGGACAAGTTTTTGAACAATTCATAATTGTGTGACATCTGTATAAAGACATTGAATTTTGTAACATTGCTTGTCTTGCCTTTGTTGCAGTATCTCTTGAATCAACCATCCATCTATAAGCTTGCATTAAAACTGCAGGACCTAAATATTCTTGTTGATTCCACCAATAAGAAGGACAAGAAGTTGAACAACAAGCACATAAAATACATTCATATAAACCATCTAATTTTTGTCTATCTTCAACACTTTGTAAATTTTCCCTTACTGGCATTGGTTTATCAGATTGTAAATAAGGTTGAATTGATTTATATTGTTTATAAAAATGAGTTAAATCTGGTACTAAATCTCTAACAATATACATATGTGGTAATGGATAAATTTTTAATTCTTTACCTGAATCTTTATCTAATTTACAAAGACAAGCTAAAGTATTTCTACCACCAATATTCATTGCACATGAACCACAAATACCTTCCCTACATGATCTTCTTAAAGTTAAAGTTGAATCAATTTCATTTTTAATTTTTAATAAAGCATCTAAAACCATTGGACCACATTCATTCATATCTAATGTATAAGATTTCATATGTGGTTTAACATCTGGAGTATCTGGATTCCATCTATAAATTTTAAAAGTTTTTGGATTTGGAGCTTTCTTTGTTGAAGTTGCAGCTGCTGTTGCCATTGATCTTGTGACAGATTTTGAAAATTGAATTACTGATCTCATTTTAATTATAGATTATAAATTATAAGTTATAGTTATTATTATTATTATTATTGTTGTTGTTATTATTACTATTATTATTATTACTAATGAATTTTCCTTTTGTAATCAATAATAAATATAAATGAATTGATTAATAATTAATTAATTAACTAATTGGTAAATGATTTTAAATATATATATATATATATGAAATGAATATATTAAACAATCATAAATGTTAAATAAAAGTAGGGGAAGAAAAGTGTCCTTTGAAATAAACTAGTTAGTAGTTCATCGCTCCCCGAATATAATACAGTGAACTTTACACCTCGCTCTTTTACTATTGGCTGAAATTAGTTTTGCACCACTGCTGGAAAGCTGACCCGACCCCGGAATTGCTTATTAATGAGCAAAAGCGAGCAAAAGCGAGCAAAACACACCGGATACGCGCACTTTTTTTCCCCAACTTTTCAGTTAATTCGGATATCAACATATTCTTTATCCGGCGCGTCGATCGGCGGGCGCATAATGGCAAATGGCGCATTCTGAAAGCGTCTATCGACTTTCTTTCGACTCCTGTCTTGACTGCGCCACTTCTGTTTCTACTTCAGCCCGTACCACGTGACTCGCCCATAACATTTCCTCTCCTTTATTTAATTTTAATAAATATCCACAAACCCGTGCACCAACGTCAATTAATTTTTCACTTTTAAAATTTGTTATCATTTTAATTTGATGAAATTTTTTTAAAGGCTCAGCTTTTAATTCATTATTTTTATTATTATCATTTAGTAATGTTTGAATTAATGAAGCAGTTTCATATATTTCATCTGTTGAATATTCATCTAACTTCTTATCAATTATTTCTAATGATGATAATGAATGTTTACCACATGCAACTCCAAGTTTAAATAATATTAATCCAATATCCTCTAATCCTTTAATTTGGAAACATTTATCAATTAATTTCTCAAATATCATCTCATCAAGTATAATAATTTCCTCTTTTGAACATTTTCCACCAAATATAATAACTTCAATTAATCTTAAAATTTCATCTCTTTGAATTTCTTCTTTACTTTCCTTTTCAAGTACCTTGATTATTCTCTTTCTATTACTTTCAATTTCACTTAATTGAAGAATTTCTTTAATTCGTTCAAAATTAATATCTTCTTTAATTATATCCTCTTTAATAATCTTATTACCTTCCCATCTATTAATTCTTATTTGAAAATCTTTAATTATTTCAATACATTGATTATAAGTATCATTAATTTGACGTTTATTCTTATTAATAAATCGAATTTCTTTACCAATAAATTTCATAATTGATTCAACTCTTTCCTCAAATTTTAATTCCCTTCTATCAAAATTTTCATCTTTATCTTCATTAACTTCAATTATAATTTCTTCATTTTCATAATAATCATTTTTACCTTCTTTTAATTCCTTTTCTAATTCACTTCCCTCTTCTTCCTGTTTTTCATTTTTCAACATTTTCTTCTTCTTTTCATAATTCTCAATACTCATTAACCAATGTTTATACCAATCTTTTGCATCCCCAGTTTTACCTTTAACATCTCCACTGATAAACTGTTGGATTCTATTATTTGATAATCCATATTTACTTTGTTTACTCTCTGTATTGTTAAACTGATTTATTAATTCATTCCTATTTTCTTCATCTTTATATTTCTCAAATATCTCCTTCCCCTTTCTCAAAATTCTCTGTCTCTTCATTTGTTGGAGGTTACCCTGAACAGGCCAAACCTTGGGATCGATTTTCCTCATACTTTTAATCATACTCCCTATAGACCATCTATATTTATATATAAAATATACTACTTATATAACAATTGATGAATTTATTGATTTGAAAACCTAAATGCAAAAACGGGGGGGTCTCTGACTTCCTCGCGAAGAACCAGCTTTTTTTCCACTTCATAGAAAAAAAAATGCAGCTCATTTTTCGTATCATCATCATGAATTCAGTGGGTTTATTTTTTCTAATAAATAAATAAATAATTAATTAATTAAATAACTAAATGAAAATAAATTACCTTCGTATTTATCTTTGATATTGATTAGCAATGTTAAAACGAAATAGTACTTGGAAGGCAATACCAAATAATACTTTAATAAGTCGAATAAAATCTAAATTTTCAGCATTTTTAAGTTATAATATTTACTTATCAAATAAAAATTCAAATTCAAATTACTTTCTAAGTTCTTTTAAATTATGGAAATTAATATTATTAATTTTAACAATATCTTTAACAATTCATTCATATTTATTACAAAATAAAAGAATTCAACCATTAAATATAAATTATTCTTTATTAAATGATACAAAAAATTTTAAAAATTTCGATGAAAAATTCGAAATTGGTAGTAAATTATTGAAAAAATGTCCAATTAGTGAAAGAAATTTTAAATCAAAAATTGATGATGTTTTCCAATATGGTTGTAGAGATCCTTTAATTGAATCTGAAAAACCAAGAGCTAATGCAGCTTTTGTAGTTTTAGCTAGAAATTCAGAAATTGATGGTGTTATATTAAGTATGCGTTCTTTAGAACGTAGATTTAATCAATGGTTTAATTATCCTTGGATTTTCTTAAATGATGAACCATTTACTGAAGAATTCGAAACTAGAGTTGAAGAAGTAGCAAGTGGAGATTTTAAATTCGGTATTATACCTTCAAATAAATGGAAATTTGAAAATCAAAATTTTAAAAATCAAAATAAATATAATAATCAAAATGATGATATTAATACAGAAAATAAAAATGACTTTAATTCTGATTTTATCTTTTTTAATGAAGCAGTTGAAAGTCAAGGTGATAGAGGTATAATGTATGGTAATATGCCATCTTATCATAGTATGTGTAGATTTTATTCAGGTTATTTTTTTGAACATCCTTTAGTTCAAGAATTAGATTGGTATTGGAGAGTTGAACCAGAAGTAGATTTTTATTGTGATTTAACTTATGATCCTTTTATTGAAATGGAAAAACATGGTAAAAAATATGGTTATACAATTGCAATTAAAGAATTGGTTGATACAGTCCCAAATTTATTTAGATATACTCAAAAATTTATTGATGAAAATGAAATTACTGTACCTGATACTTGGAAATTTTTCACAAATAATCATAAATTTTTTAAAGGTAAAAATGAAGATAATTATATGGATGTTAAAAATTTAAATGATTTTTTTAATAAATTAAGGAAAAATACAATTTATTACTATTCAAAAAATTATTTTGATAACAAAGAGAATATAAATAACAAAAATATCATTAATAATAAAAATAATAATGAAAATAATAATAATGAAAATTCAAAATTAAATTCATTTGAAGCAAAATTAATTCAAATTTTAGTTAATCATAGTAAAGTAAATGGCTTGAATCAAGTAGTTCATGAAAAATATAATAATCAAGAATATAATATGTGTCATTTTTGGTCAAATTTCGAAATTGCATCAAATGAAGTTTTCACTTCTCCTGAATATAAAGCTTATTATGATTTTTTGGAAAATTCAAATGGTTTCTTTATTGAACGTTGGGGTGATGCCCCAATTCATTCATTAGCAGTTGGAATGTTCTTAGATTTATCAGAAATTCATTATTTTAGAGATATTGGTTATAAACATTCAACTTTAGGTCATTGTCCTTATAATTCACCAAATCAATTAGCTTATCAATCAAGTCCAAAATTTAAACATCAAGTTTTACCACAGGATGAAATTTTATATGCAGATTATGATAAACCTGTAACAGATTCAAAATTAGTTGAAAATTTAGGTCCAACTGGATGTAGGTGTAGATGCCCATCTGATCATAGGGAAATTGAAAATTCTGGTGGTTCTTGTGCTCCATTATGGTTAAAATTAACAAATGATGAATTTATTAAAAATAAAAATAGTAAAGAATTTATTGGCGGTTTAGGTACTTATAAATTCTTAGATTTAGATAAAATAGAATCAACTGCTTTAGTTTGGTTATCAGAATCATTAATGGCCGGTGATGATTTAAATGATTGGGATTTCACTGAAAAACAAACGGATGTTTTAAGTGTTATGTATATTTAGAAGAAAAGAAAATTAGAAAATAAATAAATTTTATTTAATATCCTTGCTACAAACAAAATTTTAACTATTCAAACGCTTTTTTTTTATTAATTACTTTTATTGTCATTTAATAAATAAATCTAAAATTTTTTACAAATAATTGGTCAATATAAAGTTTTTAAATATTTTTTTAATCTATATTTTCTACTTTTTGACTCCTTCTTCTTAAACGAGTACCGATTGATCCATCATCTAATTGTTCATCATTAATAATTTTTTCAATATCTTTATAATATTTGTCATCATCTATTTTCAAATTTGAAATTACTTTTAATTTTTTATCATTATTAGTATTTTCATCGATAATAACACCACTTAAAACAATTGTACTACCAACTTCAACAATAGCAATAAATAATGCACCAAAAATAGCTAAACAATAATTACTTATACTTACTCCAATATCTAACCATGAACCTTCTGTTTTAACCATATAGAAAAACCATAATGATAATAAATCACAAACTGAAATGATTAAACTGGTTATACTATATTTTTGAAATCCAAGTTTTAAATTAATCAATCCAAGCCCGGTACTTAATAATGCATATGGTATAATTAATTTAAACATTAATAATGCACCCATTGGGAATGGATCGAAAATTGGTAATAATCTATAAACAGAATCTAATGAAAATGATGAAATTGATGAAACATTACCAGTACCAAAAAATGAAATTTGTAAATTAAAAAATCCAATAATTGAAATTCTTAATAATTTTAAATTATTATTTGATTTAACTGACATTGATTCAATTTCAATCCATTCAAAAATCATAATTGAATATAATATATAAAATAAACCTTCAAATGAAATTGTTAAAATATTAAAAGTTGGAGCTAATGTTAAAAATATAATTAAAAATCTAATTTTATAATTTGAATTTGGATTTAAACAATGTAAAATTGTTGGAATTATTAATGAAATAATTAAAACACTCCAACCAATTATTTGTGCATCAACTGGTAAACCATCACGATTTGTTAATGATACAACAGCTTTTAAAGTTGAATAAATTGATAAAATAATTAATAAAATTTGAGAAATTATGGTTATTTTAGTAATTTTTGTCATTTTATTTTGCAAAAATGTAAATCCAACAATACCAATAATTGACATGATTAAACCAGATGTAACAATCATATTAATTGATTCTATTTTAACTGGATTTTGAATTGGGAAAAATGATAATAAAATACAAGTAATAAACCATGAAAATGAAATTAAAATATGTTTTGTAGTTGAAAAAATAGTATTCTTAAATAATAAAATTGGATAAGTAAATGATAAAATCAAATAAATATAACTGAAAACTTTACGGTTTTCGAAACCAATTGCAATAGATTCAAAAAATACTATAATAATAATAAAGATAAAAATTTTCAAAGTTATATTTAATCCTTTGAAAAATAAATTAAAACCATTAATTAAATCAGTTTTAAATTTAAAGATTTCATACCATAAAAATATTGGAAATATTAAATAAAAATAATAATTTAGTGGTAAATTTTCATATTTAAAAATAAATAGCATAATTGAACCAATTAAACTAAAAATAAATTTTTGAACATAATGTTTTTTAGTATAATCAATTGATAATTTATCATGTGGAATAATAAACATTTGTAAAAATACAGTAAATGAATAAATAATCCAACCAATAAAACCTAAAGTAACTATAGATCTAATCATTAACCAATTATATTTTTGTAAATAATCTAAACCTTCAAGGATAACTGAATTAAAATCTTCAATTAAAAGGATTGCTTCACTTTCTAATTCAATATTTGATTCCATTAAATTAATTACTTTTTCAATATCATTTTTATAAGATTCGATTGATTTATGTTGAAATTTATTAAATTCTTTAAAATTAAATTGATTATCTTTAACTTCATGTAATTTAACAATATATTGTTCTAATAATGATAATGAATTTTGATATAAACCTTTAATTTTATTATTTTCAGAATCATCAATAAAACTTAAAGGTAATTCACCAACACTATTCATTGGATAATTTAAACCAACTAAATAACTCATTAAAGATGCAATATCTGCTTGTTTAACATCATTTCTTTTAATATTATCTAAATACCAATTTGACATATCTTCTTTTTCAAAATCATCAAATAAATAATCATTATCTTTTGGGTTAATTTTAACTGGTTTATTACAACCTTTTCCCCAACAAATTAAAGGAGTTCTTGTATTATTTGGATGACCATCACCATGAGATCCAAAATCACTCATACCATGATCAGCTGTAAATATAAAAGCAGTTTCTTCATCATCAAAAAATTTATTAACTTCAATTACAAGTTTTTCGATTTCTTTATCAGTATATTGAATATTATTATAATATTCTTCAGAATAAGGTCTATAACTATGACCTGCAGTATCAGTACCTAATAAATGTAAAAAGAAAATATTACCATCTTTTTTAATTTGATTATTTAAATTTTCATCAATTGATGAATTTTTCAATAATTGATAAAAATGATCAAAGGAATATTTATCTAATTCAATACTACTACTTGTAAAATCTTCAAATTCATGACCATACATCCAAGTATCAACTTTACCATTTAATGCACCTTGTGCAAACATTGGTAAAATATCAGGTGAACCAAAAGAATAAGTGTGAGTTGATTGATTGAAAACTGAATCAAAATCAACTGGATTTTCTTTCCAACCTTTTGTAACTGCACTAACATCTTCATAAAAACCTGCAATCATTGCAACATGACCAGGACGTGATTCAGTTGGCATTCTAGTATGTGATAAACCATAAGTACCTTCATTTAGAATAATTGATCTTAAATAAGGTGCTAAAAATTCTTCTTTACCAGTTCCTGGATGATAAATTTTACCTAAAGTTTTATCAGCTCTTTGACCATCACCTACAATTAAAAATAATCTTTTAGCAGGTGCATTAGGAGTTGATTTATGTTGTTTCATACCATGAACTAAAGGTGAAACAAAATAAATATCAAAGATTGACCATAAATAAATTAAATGAAAAATAACTCCAATTGCAAGCCAAATACTTCTTTTCTTATGTAAATTTAAACCAGTTTTACTAGGTGATACCTTTGTATCCTTTTTTCTACTTTTAAAAGATATTCCTTTGGTCATTTTAATGTTTTTTCTGTGTTTGTTGAAGAAAAAGAGCCAAAAAAAAGAATGAATTGATCAATTGTTCAATGTTAAAGATATTGAAATATATTCAAAAGTGTTCTTATTTACAACCTTGCAGTTATGAGCCAATTAAAGTAAACAATTGAAATAAACAATTAAAAATAAATAAATTAAATTATTTTAAAAGACACGATCAAACAAAAAAAACCAATGCGCCACTAAGCCACTTAGCCACGTGATCAGAGGCGTAAATTAATTAATTTCACTTGTGTGGCGGTGCGGATGCGGGGCAATTAAAAATTAAACGTTGGCCGATGATTTCGATTTTGATTTTGTCACTAACAATAAATAAATTGGGAAACCGAACCAGCATGAATGAGTTGGCTTTTAAAGTAAAGTTGGGATGGGCATTTTTGTTCTTGTTTCTGTTGTTTATTTTGATTACTTTCTTTGAATATTTTATATATCCAACAGTATTAAACAAAACAATAAAAATGGTTTCCGAAACATTCACACAAAAAGTACGTAATTAACTAATTCATTCTATTATAAAGATTAATACTAACTAACTATTACTTTTAAATATAATTCAGGCCGATGCAGTTTCAAAACTTCCAACTAGACCATCAGATGATGAACTTCTTCAATTATATGGTTTATTCAAACAAGCAACCGTTGGTGATAATGAAACTGAAAAACCAGGTATGTTTGACTTTAAAGGTAAATATAAATGGGAAGCTTGGAATAAATTAAAGGGTACTTCTCAAGAAGAAGCTGAACAAAAATATATTGCTTTAGTTGATGAATTATCCGCTAAATATTCAGCTTAATGATTTTTTAATTTAAATATATATTATATAATAAACAAACTATAATTTTTTATCTTTAATTAATAGTTCATTGTTAATCCTAATCCAAAAATCATACATCATATAAAATGGTAATAACATTGTAGGTGTATATAAACCTAACAAATTCAAAAATTCACTTTTTGTTAATTCATATTTCCCACTGTCTACAATGATATAACAAATACATAAAAGTGTTGTAAATCCAGCATTAAATCCGTACATTAAAAACATTATCCATAATTTTTTGGAATAAAACTTTCTATCATTTTGTAAATAATCAATAATAGCATAAATGAAAAACGGTAATTGGAAAATCAATTCCCATATAACAAAAAATTTCATCCATAATGGTGATTCAATAGCTAAAAAATCTTTATTTTGTTCGATATGAAATAAACTTAACCTCTTCTGGATAAAATTTTGATATTCATCAGGGATTACAAATGTTGCATCCATAAAAATAGTAATTGGTGTATGAATAATAAAATAATAAAAATATACAGAGTCAATTGTCATATTTATTGTTTGTTTAATAAATCAATTCATGTATATACAATTAGAATAATATAAAAAAAAGAATAAAGTAAAATCGAAAATAAAAATACAGCTAAAAAATTATTACTAACAAAATAACTAAAATTTCAAAAACAAAAAAAGGTAAATGCCACCTGCCAGAATTGAACTAGCGACCTCTGCATTACAAGTGCAACGCTCTACCACTAAGCTAAGGAGGCTTTACATTTTTCAAAAATTTTAGCACTAATAACTCAAAGGAAAAAATAGCCTTTTTTTAGCAATAATTATTAATCTAATTACTCATAGATAAAGATATTAAAAATGTTTCTGTTAATAAATTACTGGACAAATAAGGGGATGTTTATGGAAAACAAGAAAATAAATTAATCATGGTATCATACATATTAAAAAGTCATCATATAAATAGTTTTTGTCATTTCTTAGAATTTACATGAAAAGACCAGACTATATAGGAATACTATATAAATTCACAATGAGAATTAAACATAAATATATTGTCATTCTGAATATTTCAGAATGTCATTATCAAAATCAGTAAGTGACAACAAGGAAAAACCTTAATTTTTCAAATGAATATTTGTGAAATATAAAAAGATATATATTGTACTTTTTATATGCCATAGATGGATTTTAAGTAATGAAATTTTAAATATACACAACTTAAGGAAGAATTTTAGAAGAATATTCATCATATATTCAATAAGAATCTTATTATTATTATATGATGGTGTAAAATATCAACGAACTTGATTCATTTAGAGATATAAAATTTTTCTGTAATTCAAATTATTGTCTTTGTAGACATCCAATCAGATATGAAACAAGCAACAACACGGAACTATCAACTCAAATATCAATTAATAATAGTATATGATAACATAATTATAAAAATAATAATTCTGAAAAGTTCGACAACAAATTATTTTATTTCTTGGAATTAACATTTAAACAGAGATCTTTCTAATTATTTAGAAATGGATAAGTGATTGAATAATGACTAACAAATAAAATATATGGATATTCTATATCAAAGAAAAGTTAATATCAAGAGATGTCATATCAACAAATCATCACAGAACATTTTTATTTGGGAGCATCGGCATGGTAATTTATTGAGCTAATTATGATGAAGAAAATTTAAGAAATCTTATTCTGATACGCCGTTTGAAAGTTATTTTTGAGAAAGCAGAAAATCTCCTTTGAATTAGAAAATTTTATGGATAAATAGTGAAATTAAAAATTCAAAATCTGCAATATTAAATCATAAAGGTTCAGCTCTGTCATATTTAGATTTCAGAGGCAGTTTCCTAATTTCTTTTAATTAATAATTTCTAATTGATGTAACTTGCAAAAAAACATGATTTCATCTATTAAGAAAAAAAATAACAATTAATATAAAAGGTTTGACATATATCAGAGATTGATCACGGAAAAAAAACTGAAATAAAAGATCGTTTAGCAAAGCTTGAGACTAAGCATCAGAAGCAGAGCTTATCAATTGATATCTGCTTTACTTATTCAAACAATGTTCTAAGGTATTTCATTAGGTTTCACTGTAGCTTTTCTACTTAATACTGATAAGATTTAATAATATAACTATAGAACCCTTATAAACTATAGTTGAGATGAGAAAAAGGATTATCGTGTGTTTAAATACTACTTTTCACCGTCTTCGCTTCGCTTACATTAGCCACATCACACTCATTCATTTCCTTACATATTTAACAATATATTTATTAAATTCTAAATTATTTTAATATATTATATATATGTCTATATATATATATACGGTTAATATCACGTGACATGGAGCAGCAATTATATACATAAATATTCAAGATTATAGCTATGAATTATAATTAAAAAAGGTAGTATTTTAAAGACAAATTGGTTAATAATAAAAAATGTATAAATTAAAGAAATAGTTAAGCTAAAATGTTAATTGAATGAAATAATATTTTACAACTCTAATCGGGGCATAGTGAAAATATAATTAAGAAGCATAATCAAAGGAGTCAAAATCGTATTTTAACACAAAAGATTGTAATAAAAAGATAATCACTTTTCTCTTTGAATAGATTTGTATAACCATGTTTTACCTTGGAAGTTAAAAATAACAGGTTCTTAAAGAAAAGAAACTGATTTGCACAAAGTTTTCAGAATTTTACTGATGTAGCATTTAGTTTTATTATATTATAAAGTAAGAAAAGTAATACTATATTTTATAATGTAAAGTTTGATTAATTTTTCCTCAAAGTTGAAGACGACTTCTACAAAACATTAAAAGTTTATTAGGAAATATAATAATAATAATAATAATAATAATAATAATAATAATAATAATAATAACAATGGTAATAATAATAACAGTATGTATAAATTTAAGTTATCATTTGCAGGTACTTTGAATTTTAGTAATGATAATTTAACCTCCAATGCAATCGATATTAATATTTTGATTGGAGAAAATATCCAAATGATATTAATAATTCAATTGTAGCCAGTTATCCGATAGTTTAAAATTATGAATAATTATTGGGGAACTTACATCCAGTATAAGCTGCTATTTAATACACACAGCTAGAGCTATTGTGTTGCTTTAAACCACAAATTGTACTGACAACTTATTATAATAAAATTTAATTATATTCATGACACTTTAACATTTGAGAAAATTAGGTAATATTGATGTTGCTTATTGAATTTTGAAAATATTTATTACCATCTTATTTATTTGAAGTCATTCTATTGCTATATGTTGAGAAGAATATCTTACTACTACCACTGATTGGAAATATGATAAAAAAACAAAATGAAAAATATAATAAAGAATATAATAAACATGAAACAATAAACTTTAAATCTTATTAGCTCTATTAACTTTCTTTGTTAAATATTATCTGCATTAAAAAATCATTCCCATGAAAATTAATGAATAATTTATATTCAGAAATAGATCAAGGGAAGAAAAAAGCTGACCAAAATTATGATTATCTCATTATAAAGTATGAATTATTCAATTTTCTTTTTTGATACCATACTTATTCTTATATTTATATCATTTATGTATTTTCGTACTAATTTAATAGATTAATGTAAAAAATTTTCCAGTATGAACATTTGAACCAGCCATTGATAAAACTTTACAATTAAAAAGCAAGACAAATCGATCTTTCAAAATTATTATTATTCTGTTCTCTATATTGCTTCTCCTTGAAAATTTTTAAATAACTTCAATTATGTTTGAAGGAAATATGTGAAAAGCAAATAATTTGAAACTTAATATATGAATTTAAAGTACAATTATTCACTATAACTAATAATGAAACAAATAAAGTCTATGAATCTAGGTTCAAAAGCTATTTTGATATTCTTTGATGTATATAAATATCTGGAATAGAAATTAAATTTAAATTTTTTGAATAACTTAACGAGAACACTAGGTTTTAATCTATATATTAAATAAATTTCATTCCTATATTTGAATCCTTTATTCAATGCTTAGTCTTTGTTGTAATGTCTTTCTCATTTGAAATTTTGTTTATAATATAAAAGTATTAACCAAATGTTATTAAATGATAACAAAGTGATTAATTGATATAAACTGGCAAATCAATAATTGTTTTTGATTTGAAAAATAAACGATAGTCTATATTCAAAATAGCAGAGCTTAGTAATTATCAAAATTGAATATAGAAAAAAAAAAAAAACAACCAACAAACTACATTAAGTTAAAAACATTATGACAAAATTTTAATGCATAGCGGATTGGTGTTAGTTGGCTGATGGACCGATTTCAAAATTTGAAATATATTAAATCTCGTAAATTTAGTGCTGGTTTCAATATAAAAAGTAATTGCTCTATTTTCAAAAATCTACTTGTGTGTTAATAGTAAACTTAAGTAATAATGCATAATAATATATTAAATAATTTCTATCGGAACTAAACCGGCATTTCAACAATTTTAATTTTTAGCTTGAGTTTTGTAAATTCTGAAAAAATTGCAATGGTTGGTGCTTTGGCAGTTTTTTCTGATTAACATGTGGTTGCTAGAACAAATTCTAAAAATCACCATATTGGAATTTGTTGCCAATTGCGGTCTTATTATGTCTTTGGGCGAATTAAGGCATAACACCTAATAAGCGTTCCTTGAACAATTTATTGACGTCACTTACGTTGCTTTTTAAATTTTCTCTTAATAGGGATATTATTAAGAGTTGTATGATTTCCAAATTTGCAATTGATAATATTGTCGTTGGAAATTTAATCGCATATAGTTTTCAGTTTTCAGTTTTCAAGTAAAATGACTAAACTTGATTTTTTAATTTGTAAATTTATATGAACGTGTTTAGTAGAATAATATATTGATATATTTTTCAATTAAAAGGCTATTCATATTATATACCTTGGACGAAAGTATTGAAATTATAAGTTTTGTTGATAAACTCGCTAACGGTTACATTGGTCAACTCGCTAAGGTTACATTGGTCAACTTGCTACATAATTTTTCAAATACAATTAATTAGCTCTGTTTAAAATCAATTATTTAATGGTTCAATAAAATTATCTGAAAAACAGTTATAATCACTGTAATTTTTGTGAAGTAAACACCATTTAACTAAGCATAATAAATATGAAAACTACGTTGAATATATAATATATAGTGATTTAAAACAAGGCTTATTGATTACATAAGCACATAATAACTTTTTCTGCTATTCACCATTTATTTCAAATAAAACTGAAAATATGAGATGATAAAGTTTATGTAAATTTTTTTGAATATCAGATCATATTGGATTTGCTATTTATTCTTCTTTTTCATTTTTCTTTCTTTAAAAATAAATGGAGAATTTGAATATCAAAAGGTATGATATATCAAAGGGGATAAAGGGCTAGTTATCGATAATTTTGTAAATATTTCAACACATTCTTCATATATTATTATGAAAATCTTCAATTGAGTAAGAATTAGACGAGATTGATTGAATAAATAGCCTGGCACTTTTTTTCGACAATCATACATAATAATACTGTTTATTAATGTTAGGATATATTGAATTGATTAATAATTATAATTGAAATCTAATACCTTTTTTGAAGAAATAATATGAAATAATACAAAGAAATTATCAATTGCTGAACAAAGTGATTTAAATTAGTATTCTGACATAAAATTTGTATTTCAAGGGATAATCAAATTGTATATATCAAATACTTCTGAAAATATAATTGAATCTTCAATTGGTTAAAAAGCACACTCAAGCAATTAAATAAATATTTGGAATTCTGATACTTTTTTGAAAATCAATAAGAAATTAAACTTTGAGTGTAATATATGATTTGTAAATTTAATGAGCTATATTATATTTGTTATATTCGATATAATTGAATGACCAAACTAGATGTCTTAAATACTTAGACAAAATAAATGATTTTTTAATTAGTTAAGAAGCACATGGAAATGATTAGATAAATAGTTGAAAATTCCAATATCTTCTTCAAAAAGCCACACAATATAGTGTCGAAATTACAATTGATTTGTTAAACGTTAAACTTATTGGTTTAAATTATATCTGTAATATAAATTTTAAGGGAACCGAAATAATACCATAAAGATTTCCAATGATATAAAGGAATATCCAATTGGTTGAAAGGAGTTAGGAATGATTAAATAAATATGTGGAAGTTTGAAATTTATAAATCTCTCTAAAATAATACTGAGATTACTAAATAATTTGTTTAATGATAAACTTATTGAATTGCATTGGATTTTGAAACACTAAATTTGTATTTCAAAGAATAACCAAATTAACTACAAGTACAAACAAATTATCAAAATTAAATTGTAAATGAATTTTTCCATTTGGAATTATTGAATTTTTAATTAATCATGGAGTTAAATTTAAAAATATAATTGAAATGAAATGACGGGAGAGAATTAAAATTGATGAAGAATTTGAAATTGCTTGTTTACCATCAATGCTTTAGTCAGGTAGAATATTAATTGATTCAAATAAGACGTTATGGTGTAGTTTTTTAATTATTTTGATAATATCAATGAATCTTTAGTTAAGAAGCACAAGGGAGCATTTAAACAAATATGTGGAAATATAATTCCTTTTTAAAAATCAATAAGAAATTAGATTTTGAAGGTAATAATTGATTTGTTGGATATTTAACTTCTAGCTTCCCATTAGGTTTGAAACAGAAATATTGTATTTCAAGAAGTAACCAAATTAGATATTATTAACACACCTAATTAGATCAGTGAAATCAATTTGTTAAAAAAAAGACCGAATTGATCAAATGAATATAAGGTATGAAACAATAATATTATTTGAATGTTAAATCATATTAAATTGATGAACAACCAGGTAGGTCTGATACCCTTTTTGAAAACTATAGAAAGTAACATTATGAATTTACACAATGGTTTGTTTAATACTAAAAAGTTTTTGATTTTACAAAATACATTTGGTTAGGTATCGTAAAAACAATTGAAAATTTCACGAGAAAGTAACAGACTCTTTGAATGTTACACTTTTTGACAGATTTGAAGCTTTTATTTAGATGACAATTGAATTTGTTATATTAAATACTTGGAAAATACCAATGATTAAGGATTGAAGAAATGTATGAAATTGGAATTCTGAAACTGTTTTTAAGAACAATACTTAGTAACACTATTTATTGAATGCTAACTTATTGAATTGAGGAAAACAAATGTGACATCCTGATACCTTTTTTGGAAATCAATACTACTTTGAAACTATGTGATTTACTGGACGCTAAACTTATTCATTTAAATTAAACTTATGTAACATTTGTAATTCAATAAAAGATCAAAAATAGATATTATAACAGCTTCTAGTAATATAAACGAATCTTCAATTCATATTTGTTACAGATTGAAAATTAGCCTAGAATTCACTTTCGAAAATAAAGATTTTCATGATTATTCAAAAACTTTTATCATCCACTTCGGAAATTACAGTATTTTTCAAAATTATTGTTCAAAACAACGATATTTCTTTCCTTGTTCAAAAAATTAGTTTATTATTTACATGCTCGGAAATAATATCTTAATCCCGAAAAAATTGGAAGGATTATTTAAAAAGTTCATCAAAACAATCTGTACCTTTTAAATTAATTAATAGAAGTATAGTAATCGGATTTAACTACTAATTGTTACAAATTAAAATTAGTTTACTTCACTAATTTTAAAAACCTTCCTTTTTAGATTCGTTTATGATAAATAAAATTTTGTTGAGCATTTTGTAAAATGTTGAAACTAAAACAATAATAATATTATTAATATTTAAATAGCCCAAATAGAAGTTTGTATTAGCATTTTGTTTCTCTAGATATCAAAAAGAACAAATTTACGAATTTTCAATTAAAAATAGTATTAGTTACGAATAATAAATCAGTAAAAAATTAGAAAATAGAGCATTGTTGTGCCTACAAAATCTATTTCGGTGTAATTACTATAGCCCACATTTGTAATAATATTAGATTTCATAATTTTAAACCTCACCCTACAATAATATTTTGTTATACGATAGGAAGAAAATTTTTTAAATTAAATTTTAAAATTAATTAATATATATGATGATTATTTAAATTAATTTTAAATTATGCACATCAAAGGAGTCATACGATTAATTAAGAAAAAATGAAAAAAAGGACAATGTTAATCTTGAAGAAAATGATTAAATAATAAAACCAAAACTATAAAATATAATAAAATGATTAAGAAAGTTAAATCCCGAGATAAGTCCTTAAAATTTGTGGTAAAAATCAAGAGTGTCACAGAGACTATAAAGAATTGCACTACCAAAATTGACAATTATGCATGATTATATTGTGAATATTGAAAAAATGAGTTAACAAAAAATGAAAAAAAAAATTTTTAATAAAAAAAAACATTTTTTTTTATTTTTTATTTTTTATTTTTTATTTTTTATTTTTTATTTTTTATTTTTTATTTTTTTTTAAATTATAAAAATTAAAAAAGAAATTTTAAAAAATATTTCTTTTTCTTTTAAAACAATTGTATTGTTGAGTCGACCGTCGCGACAGTGTTCCTATATAAAAACAAATCAATTTAAGCGCCAATGCAGTAGAATAATAGAAACAATGGAAATAATGGAAATAATGGAAATAACTATCAAAATGGGCAAAAGTTTTCTCACAATTCCCGAAAAGATCTGCACAAAGTGTTTTTGTTATCACAAATTTGACAACAATTGTTGCTATATAAACAATTCCGCCGATTTTGCAATTAAATATTAAAGTTTTTATCATATAATTTTATGTTTTAAATTAACATTTATTTCTACTTACAGCCTATTCCCTCCTGGATTTATGCTATTTTTATATTTATTAAAAAAATAAGCTATACATAATTAATACTAATATACAATTTGAAATCTAATTATAGTATACAATAACTATCCCAATAATTATGGCATGTTTTCCCGGTTTTTCTTCTTTACGATGTTTTTACTATAATCTAGTTAAATCAAAGGTTAATTTAAAATATTCGTAATTTTCATATCCCGTGAATTTGACGAATCACTTTTATTGCTATCATCACTTAGATTCGTTTCGTCAATATCAGGATATATATTATTATTATTACACTTATTACTAATATTTGTTTTTCCATCGTAAGTTTTAGTAATATCTGAATGAATTGAATCATTATTATTACTATTAGTTTTACTATTTTCATTTTCAACTTCAAGTTTTTCCGAGTTTTCGCCATTTTTATGAATTTCTTTTGTTTTCTTATCTTCATCTTCATTGATTTGATTAATATTTTTTATATCATCATCAACATTTTTTACCTCTTTTTTTCCTTCTTCTTTAGTTGAATTATTAGAGTCTATTTGCTCTATAATTTCCCTTTCTTTTTTCTTCTCTTTCTCTTTCTCTTCATTATTATCATTATGATTTAAATTATCTTTTAATTCATTTTCCTTAGTATAAAGACTACTTAAATTATCAAAATTATCATTAATATAAGGTCCAATTTTCCTCCATCTAAATTGACATGCATGTAATGTTCTATCTGAAAATCTAGTTGCAATATCTTTCCAACTTAATAATTTATTCTTTTTTAAATCTAATAATCTACGATCTTCTTCTTCAGACCAAAGTTTATATTTTCTTTTATGAATATTATTTGTTGATAATTCTATATTATCATTATTATAATCATTATTTAATTGTAATTGCCTTTCATGAAATAATTTTTGTTGATGATATAATCTTCTTTGATTTTCTAATTGTTGTTGTTGATATAATAATTGTTGTTGATATTGATATTGATATTGTTGTTGTTGTTGTTGAAATTGTTGATATCCTTCATTTGGATAATTTATAATTAATTGTGGTTGTGGTTGTGGTTGTTTATAAAATTGTTGATTGGGTATATTTGGAATTGCTAAATATGGTTTATTTTCTTGATAAATTAAATTTGTATTATTTGGTTGGAATTGCTGTTGTTGCTGTTGTTGTTGATTAATATAATTGATTGGTATATTTTGATTATTATTATTAACCATTAAATATGGTTGATTTGGTTGATTTAAAATTTGAATTGGTTGATTATTCATTCTTGGATATGAATTTAAAGACGATTGATTTTGAGATAAATTAGGAGATTGGATATTTGAACTTGGATTTGAATTTGGATTTGAATTTGGATTTGAATTTGAATTTAAATTTGAATTTTCAGTATTTAAATATGAAAAATTTATCATTTATATTGATAAATAAATTTATATATTGATAATAAATTTAATATGCATGTGTGATGAATAAAAGAATTGAAAGAAATAGAAGAAATAGAAGAAAAAGAATAAAAAAAAATTAAAAGAAGGTAGAGAAGAAGTAGAAAAGGAATAATTTAGAGAGATAGAAGAAGAAGGAAGAAAAAAGGGAAATTAGTGGAATAATAAAAGATCTTTGGGAACATCTAAAGTAAAAGAGAGAAAAGGGTAAATTGAAGAGAATAAGAAATAAAAAACGGCGAAGGAATACTAAAAAGTTAATACTTAATATTAGAAGAATTAACCAATTCATTTAATCAGTAGTTAATCAATTAACCGTGGAGATAGACACATAATAATTAACGTTTCATGACAGATGCATCAGTAATTACCAAATAAATAAAATAAATAAAATAAATAAAATAAATAAAATAAATAAACAAATAAAATAAACAAATAACTAAAAATGTAAAGTGAAAAAGCAATTAATCTGTCGATCCGATGGTGAACAAACTGTCTGGTAACATTATAATTTACAATAATAACAAAAAAATATAAATACATAATAATTATAATATCAGCCACTTAATTGTATGTTTTTTCGTTTTGTTAACGCACTGCATATAAATAAACAATGTAAAAAAACAGGTTATTTATTATTAAAAATTTTTCCTTTTTAAATAAAAATTTCAATTAAAATTGACTAGTTATATTTTACTTGGTTGTAGATTTGACTTCGTATCTATGTATGAATAAACAAGATGGAGAAATGGAGTATATAGATTACTAATTAAACACCGAATAGTTGTTGGGTCATTAGTAATTATTTGAATTAACACACGTTTAATGCAGCCGTTTCCAGTTACGAATAGTGTTTAAATATTTCTCACGATATTGCAAAATTGTTAAATTGTTAAATTGTTAAATTGTTAAATTGTTAAATTGTTAAATTGTTAAATTATTAAATTATTAAATTATTAAATTATTAAATTAACAACGTAATTTACGTTGAATAATAACTACTTAATTGAAGATTCCAAGTTTTTAATGCTGATTACATAAATATTAGCTTCTATGCAGCAAAGTTTTATATATCTCCCATTATAAACTAAGTTTCACACTCGGCCTAATTTGGAAGTTTTTCACAGTGTTTACAGTTTGCACTGGTGTTAAATAATTATGATTTTAATCCGAGTCGCAAAAAAAATGCATTTTTCCTTCATTTTTGCTGAACTTTTGCTGGATTTACAGAGATTTGTGTTATTTCCCACGAGTTGCCTTTTTTCTTTTCATTTATTTTATCATTTCATTTATTTTATTTTTCTATTGTTCTCTAAATCTTTTAAATTTTTTAAATTTTTTAAATTTTTTAAATTTTTTGAATTTCTTTTTTTTTCCAAATGTTAATTTAATTTTATATACTTTAACCAATTATTATTTTTTCTTATTTTCTCTTATTTTTTCTTATTTTTTATTTCGTTTTTCGTTTTTTTTTTTTACTGGTTTTTCAATTCTAGTTTTAGCTTATTCTGCTTGATTACACCATTTGTAACTTCATTAAAATTACTTATACTCAAATCTCCTATTTGATCCATATTAATAATATTAATAATATTTATAAATTAAATTATATCGAATTATCGATTTATCCCCTTGAAATTCTAGACTTTATTTTAGATCGTCTTATTCTATTTTAATGCACTCGCTCACTCATTTATTTATTGTACTATATTTTATTGTATTTCATTGTATTACATTATATTACATTATATTACATTATATTACATTATATTACATTATATTACATTATATTACATTGTATTATATTACTTACTATTTGTAATGCACAATACATGATGATGCTGTTTAATGTGTTTCAGAGATAACAATAACAGTTGTTGTTATAGTTTCACAATTACATCATTTTGTTAATTCAACTAATAAAGCTTATTCATTACATTTATATTATATTCTAATATTTAGATTACAATAAACTTATTATAATCATTAGATAATTAGATATGAATTGTTATAAATGGTGATAATTACGATGATAAATTTGATGATAAATACGATAATACACAATATAAATTTAAAATAAATTAAAAATACTACATTCAATTTTAAAAATTGTAAATATTTTAGCCTATTTTTATCGTATATTTTTAAAATTCCTCTAAGTTCATTAACTTTAATTATCCTATTAAACTTTTTGTTTTGCTTGCCAGATCTCCCATTTTCTCACTATATTTAAATAAATACAAATCCCGTTAGAGTTTTCATATCACTCATTATTATTTTAATGCAGCTATCATTATTATTAAAGGTTTATTAATTTATAATAAAAAATTATTTTTTTATAGCACAAGAATCGTCGCGTCGATACTCTACAATTTTATTAAATTATATTTTTAGTTTTTATTTTTAGTTTTTATTTAAATGATAGAATAATTGAATGATTTTTATTATATATGTATAAAAATATTTTTTATTGTGAGAAAGAATTAAATGAATAAATAGATAAGTTGATAAATAAAATTAAATAAATAAATAAGTCAATTAATTAATAATTGATTGTTTACTTATTTCTTCTTTTCATCTTTAGCTTCTTCTTCTAATACAGGTTCTGGTAATTTAAATTCAGCTGGTGTTGAATCAATACCTGGACCAGTTTGATCATAAACTGATGAACCAACTGTAAAATTTCTCCATGCTTGAGTTAATTCTAATGGTTCATAAACAACTCTTCTCTTTTCAGTATCATATCTAACTTCTGTATAACCTGTTGTTGGGAAATCTTTTCTTAATGGATGACCTTCAAAACCATAATCTGTCATAATTCTTCTTAAATCTGGATGTCCTTCAAAGAAAATACCAAATAAATCATATGTTTCTCTTTCAAACCAATTCGTACCTGGATATAATGGTACAACTGATGGTACTGGTCTAACTTCTGATGTATATGTCTTAATTCTAATTCTTGAATTAAATCTAACTGATAATAAATCATAAACAACATCAAATCTATTAGTTCTATTTGGATAATCAGCTGCTGTAACATCCATACATGCTTTAAATTGTGATGATGTATGATTCTTTAAAAATTTAGCTAATGGAATTAATCCTGATGGTGCACAATACACTATAAGTTCATCCTTCCAAACACTAAATTGTTGAACATATTTTGGCATACAACCCATAATATAAGTACCAAATTTATGAAGTTCTTCACTTTGTTCCTTATATTTCTCTTTTGGATTATAAAGTGGAACATTAAGTTCTTTAATATCAGCTCTTGGTAAATCCCTTGGATTTGGTAAATCTTGAAATGTTGGTTCACTTAATTTACTTGCTGCATTACTTGTTGCTGTTAAACGTTTAGATGATGTTGAAATAAATCTAACATTCTTACTTGCATTACTTAATAATCTTCTTGAAAACATTGTATAAGTTTGTTTGTTAAAATATTTGACTATTTTTGAAAAACCAATTACCAAATATTAAGATTACAACTAAATAAAAATATCTAGATTCAATTAAATACCAAATTTGTATCTCTTATGTTAATTTCATTCAAGATGAGGGGAAAAACAAAAAAAAACTAACACTTCTGTACAAAGTGCGCTTGATGACACTGAATTCTTTTGGCAGTAACAAATATTCACTATTCACTCCCCCTCCAATAGCGTACACAGCTTACGTAATACTAACGCGAGCATTTTATTGTTAGTTTAATTAATTAATTAATTAATTAATTGATTGATTGATTAGTAAATTATAAACTTTGCTATATAGCAATAACGAATCTGTGCAATTAAAAAAAAAAATAGAAGCACGTGATATGGCTACTTTTTTCTTCATTTTAACATGAATTGATAATCTCATCAATTCACTTAGTAAATTATAAAATCTTCCTACATAGTTAAATCAACACCAAGATCATCCCATGACTGTCTAACAGATACAGAAAGTAAACGTACACTACGGTTTCTGTTTCCTAATCCAATTTCCGAGGCTTTGATAACCCTTTTCTTATATGGGACTATAATTGGTAGATCAAATAAGCAAAAACCAAGTAAACATCTTAATGACTGTTTCAATAAATTTTTTGAAATTTTTTCTTGATTGGTATTCTCAATATACGATAAAACAATTTCAATTATACTATTCAAATATAATTTTAACAAATCTCTACTTGAATCTTTAACAACTATATTACAAATAATTTTCAAAATTGAAATAATAACCTTTTGATCTTTGCATGTTTGGATTGTATTGATTAAATCAGGTAATAGCTTTTCAAGATGTGATATATATAATTCTTCTGGTAAATAAGTAAGTATTAATGGTAAAATAATGCTCATATTACTATCACTATCATCATCATCATTATTATTATTACTCTCACTTTTTTTACTTAGTAAAATTTCTAAAATTCTTTGCTTCCACATATATCTTAATTTAAGATTTGAAACTATTAATTTACTTGTATTTCTAACCATCATTGTATTAGAAATTTCTTTCTTATAAGCACATAATAATTCGACATTGATATCTAATCCTTTATTCATATTAAAATCATTATTTTCATCATCATTAATATTAGTGATATCTGAAATTTCATTAATTTTAGTAAAAATTATATCAATTGCTTTGCATGAATTTTCAAAATTTAAACTTTTGATTAATTCAACAAATGATTCCGTTGCATTTGAATCACATTTAAGAATTAAACCATATAATGACCAAATTCTAATTTCAATTTCATTCGATGGCAATTTATTCAATGAAATTGTATTACTATTAAATATTTCAATAAATTCATCCCATAATAAATATTTATTAAAGATAACACAAATTCCAACTAATATTTCAATTCTTGTTAATTTTGAAACTTCATTAAAATCATCACTTTTCTCTAAAGTTGAAATTAGAAATTTTAAAATTTTAACTAAATTAACTTTTGATTTAATTTTAACTTCATTATCTAAACCTTGAATCGCATATAATAAAATTGGAATATGCTTCAATTTAATTGAATCCTTATATAATTCGATATTTAAAATATGTTCAAATGAGGAATTATGATAATCTATTGAGACTTTATCAATATCTTCAATCTCTAATAACTTATTGAATAATTTGAACAATTCTAAAATCAGAACTAATGAATTTTCAGAATTCAAACCAACAATCAAACGACGTGCTATTTCACTAATATAATTAATTTTAATATCATCACCATCACCATCATCATCATTATTATTTAGAATAAATTCAAATAACAATGGTAAGAATTTTTTGGTAATTGTACTAGTATCATAATTAATTGGTAATGAAATAAATAATGATGTCAAAGATTGTAAAATTACTTCAGTTGGTATATCTGTAGTATTTGATAATAAGTTAGTTAATCTAATTGAGATAATTTGAATTAATGAAACCGTTTGAGAAATTTTAATTAAATAATCAATTAAAATACATTTCTGTTTTAAGGAGTTTTCTAAATTATTAACATTTAACAAAATATTATTAATAACTTCATTTACAATATCATTTTCAAATTTGGAATTTTTTGAAAGTTTGCATAATGCATTCAATAATGAATTTTCAATTACTGTATTAAAATCCCTTGAAGACTTCAAGCTATTTTCTATCAATAAATCACTTAATTTTCTAATCAAAATTGACCTTTCATCATCCAATAAACCAATTTCAATTCCTGTTGATTTTGAAATTATAGTAGGTGATAGAATTAAATCACAAGTCAATTGAATTGCTAAAGTATGTAGTGTGGTTTCTAATGATGAAGTTGATAATGAAGATTGAAGTAAATTTAAAATATCATCACGAAATGGAATCAAATATGAAATAAATTTAGAATTTGAGATAAAATATGATAATGAAACCAATAACAATCTCTTATTTTTAATTTGTTCAATTGGTTGCTTTGGTGAAAATAAATTTGATAATGTTTTCTCTAAAATAATATCATTATCATCATCATCATTATTATTATCATTAGGTAATGAAATAATTGATAAAATTAAATATGATTGTAAAAAACGACGATTTCTATCTGAAATGATTAAATTGTTTAATAAATCATCATAAGCTAGCATTTTAGACTCATAATTTAATTTATTAGACAATGATTTAATTGAAATTAATGCTGAATGAAATATTTGATCTGATTCATTAGTTGAATTTTCATAATATGATAAAATTTTATCAATTGAAACTAATTGTGCCAATTCTTGATTTATTAAAGTATATTTAATTGAATTCCATAAGGGTAAAAAATTTTCCTGAATAACTGAATTTGAATAGTATTTTGAAACAACAGAAATTGTAGTTAAAATATCTAATTTAACTTGTGATAAAGTTGCGGAATTAAATTTATCAATTAAATTTGGGAAAAGTTCAGATGCATATAAATCATTTGAAGCCAATGATGTATTTAGTGAATCTTTTAATGAATTTATTTGAGATTCTTGAGCTTCTGATGATGATTTAAATGCAATTGGATAATATCTAAACATTGTATCAAATAACTGTTGAACAAAATTTGAAATATCTGAAGTTTTTGAAATTTTTTGCAGAATTTGAAAAATTAAAAACAAATTATTTGGATCTTTCTCATTCTGTGATACATGTAAAAAACAGTTAATTACTAAATCATTTGGATACATTTGGGTTGGAATTGATTCAATTTGATAATTTACAATTTTTAAAGCTAATAAACGAATTGATTGAGGGTTTTCTTTTGGATTATAATTGTCAATTAATTTTTGCATCAATTCTGAAGAATTTTCAGAATTAAAATATTTCATTTTGAATAATGAAAAAATTGATGATAAAACAAATTTTATAACTGGTTTATCCAATAATTTTGAATATAAAAATGCCATTAAAACTTCGATATCTTTTGGAAATAATTTCGAGTCTGAGATTTTACTTAATATTTGAGATAGCAAAGTAAATGTTGACACTCTAATAGAATCATTTGTTGAAGTTATGTATATTTGTAATGATTGAATAAAATCTAATAATGATAATTTATTATTTTGTAATAACTCTACTAACTTAGATACATCTTCTTCTTTGGTTGATGGATCAGTAGATGCCATGAACTCATTGATTATTTCTTTATGAGATGACATGTTTGAGCCTGTGTTTATGATGCAATTTAAAAGGATAATTTATTGAGAGGAAAGATAAAGACCCGAAGGCCAAAAAGTCAGGAATCTTGAAATTCATGAGAAATCAAAGAAAAAATTAACACCGCTCTTTTTATTTCCAAATAGAGAGAATTTATCGCATAATCTAGAAAAGCAGCATATAACATTTACTCTACATTACTTACCTCAAATGGACGTATTAATTTAATAAACATGACAGATCAAGATATATTATTTTTGTAATAGACAGTAATAGGTTTATATAGGCCAGCTCATTAATAAAAACTAGTTTTACCGATACTGAAAATAAGCTTATGTTTGTTATTTTGTAAAAGTTGTATATTTTAAGGTAAACCAAATAAGGCTAAGCACTGTAACTCTAATATTACTCTACAATAGAACAATAGGACAAACAATTGAAGTATCCAAGTTAAGGGATATTTCATTGAATTATAGACTTTGTGAAGATCAAAAAAAGTTTTTGAAAACAGTTAAAGTGTATATGTAAGATAAGATAAAGCACTTGATATATTAGTGATTTAAATTAGTATATAATCATCTGTAGTATATTATAATACTGTAATATATAGTAATAATGTTTATAGAGAATACAAAAAAAAAAGAGAGAAAGGGAATCATCATAATGCAACAGTCAAGTAGACTGGACTGGATCCAAGTATAGAAAATGCCAAATGGATGTGAAAAGAAATAAATTAAAAAAAGAACAAAAAAGTAAAAAATGGAGTGGGATAAAAAAAGTTGAAACACATAACAAATCTAAATAAAACGATAGATTAATAAAAGATTACAAATCAATTGAATTATTAAATTAAGCAGCTTCTTTCTTCTTTTTACCAAATGAGAAGAATTTCTTCTTCTTTTGTTCGACAACCTTTGGTGGTGGAGCGGTATAAACACCTTGTTCAACATAAGGTTGATTTGATCTGTTATTTGTGTAAATTGGTTGACCATATTCATCATATTGAACTTGATTATCAACATAACCATTTGCTAATGGGAAATCATCTCTGACTTTCCAACCTAGTATATGAGATTCCAGTTGTTCTTGATATATTGGATCACCAGTAATTGCATATTCAAAACCACGAATGGTATCTAATGGTCTTTCATCTCTAGCCCTAGTTGGATTTGAAATATCAGGATTAACAATTTTATTACCGAAAACATCATTCAGAACACCATTACCAATTGATGATGTTCTATTATGCATATTTGCTTCTTCGAAAGGTTGAGCTTCATTAACAGCATCTAAAATTGGATCATGAAGATTTTGAGAACGTGTTTTCATACGTCTTTCATCTTCATCAGTAATTTTGAAATCTTCACTTTTTGAACCTTTTCTACCGTGTTTCTTTTCATCAGAGTCTTTATCCTTCTTCTTAAATAAACCCATCTTGTTAGTTGTATGCTACAAAAGAGTGTATAAATAATATGAAAAGATATATAGTAAAACGAAACCAACAGAACAAAAGAAGTGGAAAGCCCTAAATCAGACAACCCATATATTAAGCTACTATCAACGATGCCAAAACAAACAAACAATTCTTGTAAACAAGAAAAAGACGAAAACGCAAAACGCAAAACGCAAAACAGAAAAAGAAAAGAAAAAATAAAAAAACAAAAAAAAAAAAACAAAAAACAAAACGCGCTAAAAATAAACTTCTGCAAATGAAGAAAAAAAAAAGGGAAGAAGAAAAAAGAAAGAAAATAACGTCTATCGACGCTCTCAATTGAAATCACTTACGTAACACACGACAAACACTCTGTCGTGACTGTAAAAATAAAATAAAAAAAAAAAAGAAACAATTTTAACTCCGAAAATTTCTTTTTTTTTCCCGTTCCGTCCGCGGCTCCAGGGACAAGAACTAAAATTATAGTTATAGTACTATTCCCAAAGAGGCAATTACTAGGCTTGTTTACAACTTGCCCAAAAGGGTATACTAATGAGCTCTTGGAAAAGGTATCAAAAATCCTAGATTTTAGAAAATTTGATATACATAATTACACAAATTATCTTGCATTTCAAAAGAGAATTTTGAGTTTTTAGTATATTATATATTACCTGTTTATTCTGTTATTCCCTCGTTTCACTAACATCAATGCTGCTAAATAATAATAGATATACTGATCGTTCAACAATAGTTCAAAATGTTGGACGGTTAGATCAATTAAATAACAATAACAATAACAATAACAACAACAACAATGACTTTGGATTTTATGAACACAATAATTTTAGTGACTCAGTATTTTCAAAAAGTAATATGTCAAACCAAAATACTTTGATTTCAACTGTAACAAATTCAACACTTGCATCTTCAAATAGCTCATTTACAAATGACTCTAATAATTTTGAGAATTCAATGGAAAAATTAAAAGATTTGGAATATTCAGTTGTAGATTATTTGCATAATCCAAGAAGAAATTCAATTACTGCAACAATTAGAATAGGAAAACATTTTGATAATTTTAATAATTTTAATAATAATAGCACAACATATATTAATAATAATTATTCAATTCATTCTTGTAAGAAAACTTCAATTAAAAATGTACCAAAAAATAATATTGTATTAATCAATAATATACCTTATCCAACTCAATTACAATTCCCAGCTAAAATAGCAAAAAAAAACTTAAATAATAATAACAATAGTAATAATAATACTATTACTACTACTAATAATAGTATTACAACCAACAAGAAAATCATTAAAATTCATAATAGCAATTCTTTTATAAATGATAGCATTTCAGATTTAACATCAAATTTTGATGATGATATTTCTTCTGATTTAAATAATCAAAATTTACCCTATGATAGTTACGATACTCTGTTACAATTAATTCAATCATATATTGATTAATTTACATAATTCTTTTCATTTATTATATTCTTTTACGTCTTTTGAATTCTTTACACTTTTAAACTGCATCTAAATTCCTTTCAACAAATCTCATATATCCTTTTATCTAGTCACTTCATGATATCCAACTTTTAATGAAATTAATACATTAAATATATATATATAAATAGGTTTTATAATATTACATAATAAAATATACATACAAGTTTATACACAAAACATTTTTATTATTAAACCTTATCTTTTGCTTTCCGTTTATTCTAAAATTGTAGATAATCCTTCATCTTCTTCTGTATTATCCATATCGTTATACGATGTTAATTCTCCTTCATTTGCTTGTTCAATTATATCATTATCTGTATCGTCAAATAATGTTATTGTACAATTATCTAACTGAATTCTTTCGATTTGTTTTGTTGATTTGTTTCTATTATTAATTGAACAATCTGAATTTTTCCTAATTAAATTTTTCCATAAATGATGTGATCCATTGTTACTACTATTATCAAAATTAGATTGAAACGTTTTCTCTTCAACAGTTTCATTATCTTCATGATTATAATCATTAAATTCATTATAATTATCTTCATAATTATAATCATCATATTCATATTCATAATCTTCAGGAATTTGATTTACTTCATCTAAAGCACTCGAATCTTCCCAAATCTCTTCTTGAAAATCATTTCTTATTTCATCATTTATATTATTTTTATCAAATATATTATAATCCTCAATATTACTTGATAATTGATGAAATTTAATTGATCGATGTCTTTGCAATTTTGCTGATGGTCTGTGTTTTATTTGAATATTACAATTTTTAGGTTTAAGATATAATTTTGGATCATTCTTATTTAACATATTTATTATATCCTTTGAAGATTCTATTGCTTCTTCTTTATTTAATTTGAATCCATTATCATCATCATCATTATCACCAGCACTTTCCAATTCTAAACCTTTTGCACGTGGTTCAGTAAATGTATCATTTCCATTTTCATAGTCATTTAATTTCAAGTTTCCAATCTCTAAGTTAGTCACATCATCATTGTGATTACCACTATCCTTAATTTCCAAAGTTGAATTCTGTGAAGCAGGAAAGTCCTCTAAATCTAATTCTAATCCCAATCCCAATGGCTTAGATTCACCCAAACCAAATAAATCCCTGTTAAATAAAACATCAGTATCATCTTCTTCCTCATAATCTACATAATTAACAGATTCATCAAATCCATCTACCACTTTACTATTTTTAGAACAAACTTCAAGTAAATCATTTTCAATATCTTGCGAAGTACCAATAAATTCTTTAATTCTTAATTGATCTAATTTGTCTTCATCCATTGCCTTTTCTAATTCAACTTGTTCATTAGATTTATAAAACCTAACAGATGAAGTACGATTTCTTAAAAATGAAAATTGTGACCCTTGCGATCCTTGAGAATGATGAGATGAAATAGAATCTGTATCTGAATCTGTTGAATTTGAAATTGAAGTTGATTTTGAATTTTCTTCAAGTTTTTCTCTTTTTTGCTTATCATCTATATTATTAGTCTTATTATTCGAACTTTTCATAAAATGACTGCTCAGATTAAATATTGATTCTTCATCCGTTTCAAGATTATATGGTGATGGATGAGGATTACTAGGCTCAACCAAATCCCTCAGATCTAATTTCATTTTAGATCTCAATTCATTAAAATTTAATTCTTTTTTCTTAGTTGAATCAAATTGTGATGATAAAGTGTCTGAAGAAATCCCATTACCACATTCAGTTGCAGATGATTGACTTATGCTAGATTCACTAAAATCATTATTATGATTGTTACTATTGTTATTGTAATTTATGTTAGTGGGTATATTATTTCTTGAAGGAGATTGAAATAAAGGCGTATTCATATTAATTGATGGAGTTTCAACTTTTCCAACTTTCATACTTTCAGTTAAAGACCTAGGACTTGAATTATCGGTCCAGTCATGTACATATGTTCCTCTGATTGTACTAGGGGCTACCCATTCTTTCGTAAATGCAAAACTTTCATTCATATTAGGTGTAACAGGTGTGTATTGCGGGTCCTTTTCATTATTAAATGTAGTATTACCATCCAATGTAAATGTTGCTTTGGTCGGTGATACATTCTTACTGGAGGATTTTGACGTTCCTGTTGAATGTTTGAATAAAGTAAATTGTGGGGAAGATGCAACTGATGTAAATTTTTGAGTAGTAGGTAAAGGAATTATATATGATTTAGATTCATGTATATTACCCGTTGAATTATTGAAATTAAGTGAATCAATTTTGGAGTCATTGGAATTAAAATTATTATTACTAACATTATTATTATTATTATTACTATTATTGTTATATGTCTCATTATGAATCTGAGGTAATAAGCTTCCAAGGGACCTTTTCTTTCTTGGAACTTTTAATTTGAATTCAGATAGCTTGGAGGTACTTGTACTTTCATGAATGTTAGATTTATTTGTGTGTTCGTAAATTGCTGGAATATCTCTGTCCTTATTATCATCTTTTTTGGAATCTGACCACACTTTCAAATCTGTCAAAGAACTTTTATTTTTGAGAAAATTTTTGATTGTACTAAATGTAGGTTTATTCGGTGATTTGTTGGATATATAGGATGATGACGAATTGGTTGGGTTATTATTTAAATGATGCAATTTAGGAACTGGTGGAATGCTGGTTTCTGACATATTATCTTATTGTAATGAATCTAAAATTAGAAACAATTTTTGTTTAGCCTCTTTAGATTTTTGTATTTAATTTCAAAATGAAAAAAATAGTGTAAGTCCAATTGATTCTGTTTCAACAACTGCTACAAGACATGCAGTTTTCTTTATTAAAACACCTGTGTTTTGTCAACTAGTGACTACAAAATTGTAAAGAAAACTCACAAAAAGAAACAATTCAAACAAAAAAGGGGCATATCACCCTCCTGCACTCACCAGACGTGATGATAAAAAACAAAAATTTAGAGATGCAGCAGTAAATTGTGATGACATGCTAACAGTAAAAAATTCTGTTCGTTTTGGCCTTTCACACATTTGTGGTTATTTCTTTTTTTTTTACAAATTTTTTGAAATTTAATTTATGTATATATGAATATAAAACAAGAAAAGGAAGTGGTAATATATAATTTAGTAGGAAACAAAAATAGAATTAAAGTTAAAATTAAAGTTAAAAATTAAGATATGAATGGATATATATGATTAAAAGACAAAATAACCACATTTCAGTAATATAATAAATCTTTCATTAACAAATAAATAAGTTTAATCAAAGAAAAAGATGAAAAACTTTTTCAAATTTCTTATTTCTTTTTTAACATAATTTGGTAACCACCTAAACTTAATTTTTCATTACGTTCAAGGATTGAATTAACACGATCAGTTAAGCCTCGTACAATTTCACCCATACCATCTTCTTTCTTTTCAAAGACAACAGTTTTACTACCGTCATCATTGAATTTTAAGTAACCTCTGATTTCTTCACGATAGATTAAAGCACCGATTGTATTACAAACAGTTGCTTCATCAATTTCAAATCTACTTGCTAATTTCCTTACTGAGTAATTTCTAATAATACCTGAATTGACATAGGCCCAAGTTTTTAATGATTGAATTTTACATAAGTTAACTAACATATCATTTAATGATTCTAAACCTGATTTACCTTCAGAATTTGAAACTGAAATACCTGGCATCATATTCCATACACGTAAGTCAATTAAAATTTTTGATGCTGATTTCCAATTAAATTTAATTAAACAATTATAAGCTTCAAAAACGCTATCTCTAGTTTCCTCTGCTGGACCTTGGAAATATTGTCTTTCATTATATTCAAGAATACGTTTAAATGATCTTGAAATATTCTTTTTAATATTTTGAGCTTGTAATTGAGCTTCTTGATTTGCATAAGCAATTGCACCTGGTGTTGAACCTTGATATGATTGTAATGCCATTAAAGGAACTTCAAATAATAATGATGAAATATAATAAACTGCATCAATTAATTCAACATTAATATGCATATGGAACGGCACGTGTTTACCCTTTTCAGTTGAATTTGCTTCAGATGAATTATTATTATTATGAGAGAAGTAAATTCTACCTTGACCTAATAATTCTCTTGTATGTGGACTTGTAACAACTTCATTTAAGATTGTTTGAGTTTCTTCAATTAAACCTGAACGGAATGCTGCAAGACCTAATTGAACAATTGCACGATTAAACAAAACTTGAACACCAGGTTCAGATGTATGAATTGTTGTTTGAACATGTGTAAGATGTAAAATATCACGAGAACGGAAAAATTGACTTGATGTTGCATAATAATAAGATTGCATTAAAGCAGCACGTTTACGATAAACTGGTGATGAAATACCTGTTGAAAATTGATAAAGATGAGAACATAATTTATCCATCAATGAATTAGTTTGAATAATATTTGAAGAATCAGTTGATTCTGAAGTTGTAATTTTTGGAATTATTGAATTTTCAATATTAATTAATTTCCATGCATTAAGTTCAGCTAAAACGATTAATTGAATTGGTTTATAATAAATGCTTTCAAGTCTTTTTATAATAATACGACAAAGTTGATCACCTTCTAATTCACCATATTTATTTGATGGAATAATACGTGTTAAATAATCTTGAGCACGAACAATAATTGAATAAAATTTAGAATCATCTTTTAATAATGAGATATATTCTGAAGAATTTGGATCAAGATGAAGTAAATGAGATGTTAATTCATCTGAAAGTCTTTCAACAAATGCAGTAATTGAACCAACAATTAAATGTTTACCTTCTGAATTTGCAGGTGGTGGAGTTGTAATATCATCATTTGGTGGTGCAACTTCTGTAATAATATAAGATTCATCATTATCAAGTATATCTAAAAGTTTAGTAACATCATTAAATATAGTATTCCATTCATTAGTTGGAACGAATTGTTCTTTTGAATGTAATTCAAAACGTAATGAAATAATTAAATTTAAAAGTATAATTTTTTCATAAGTTGTTTGAGAAATTTCAAATAAATCTGTAAGTGTTGTTAAATGTTCTTTAAGATCAACACCTTTTTTACCACGAGATTCAATAATTGATTGAACAATTGAGAATAAATTATCAATTGAAACAGTTAATTCTTTCTTTTCCGAATCTAAATTTTCTTCAATTAAATCAGTTTCATCTTTAATTGATTCATAAGCTTCAGGATCAGCTTTATAAAGATCAACTTCTTCTCTATAAGCTTTTGCTTCTTTTTTAATTTTTTGTTTTAAAATATTTAAACTTTTACTTTCACTTGCATTAAGTTTTTTAGCACCTTCTTTTGAACTTGATTCTGCTTCTTTATTAATCGCATCCTCTAAAACTGAAACTGCTTTAATATAAGATCTTGGGATCGAAATATGATATTGATTATGTTTATAAGCAATTTTGAATAATTTATCAAATTCATTTGCAATACCAACCCATTCTTCAACCATTGAAAGGTTTTCAATTTTATCAGTTAATTCTGCAATTTCATCTAAATATTTATCCTTTGCACTTTTAACAATTTTCTTTTCATCATCATCATCAGAATCAGAATCTGATCCCTTACCTTTAAGAAAATCACTTTTAAGGAAATATGAACGACCTTTTGGTGCAACATCAGAATCGGAATCGGAATCAGAATCAGAATTATCCCATTCACTATCTTCGTCTTCATCTTCATCTTCGTCTTCATCTTCATTCTTTAAAAATGCTGATTTCTTGTTGGAAGCTTTTTCATCCTCTGAATCTGACATAGTTTCATCACCACTATCATCACTATCACCAGTGATCAATAAACTGTTTTTTGCCTTTGTGCTTTGATTTAAATAACGTTCATCATCTGAGTAATATAATGTATCTTCATCAGATGATGATTCTGAATCGTAAGATGCACAAAAAAAGGTAGACATTTCTTATTTAGAACTTTTGAAGAAAAAAATACAATAACAAGAAAAGATTGCTAGTCCTAACAACAAATCTGTCTCTGTTTGTCTATAGTAAAATAGAAATAAAGAGATAGAAACAAGGAAAAGAAACAATCACAATACCTCCTTTACCTCAACTGAATTGCAATGTCAACTTCACCAAACACTCTCTCGACAAATTTGCAGTGAAAAAATTACACACGCAAATTGGAAACTGAAAAATTTGAGGAAAAAAAAAAATAAAGAAAATAAAAGAATAAAAAAATTTCCAAAAAAAATGAAAAAAAATGAAAAATAAAAAAAATAAAAAAGAAAAAATAAAAAAAAATCACATTACACCGGTACACCAGAGAGTCGATCGACCTAATGCGTTCTCTTTTACATTATTTACAATTTCATATAGTAAGAAAATTAAGTTAAGTTTTTTCTAATACATAAAGAACAAAAAGTAATTATAAAAACAAAGTAATTTATTTATTCAAAAATTTATTTATAAGAAGAAGAATTATCATTATCAATCAATCAATCAATCAATCAATCAATCAATCAATCAATCAATCAATCAATCAATCAATCAATCAATCAATAAATCAATATTAATCAATTTTTAAGACGTAATCCACTACCGATACCACCGATTTCACTAATTAATGTGACTGAACAAATCTTACCCCTCCATTTCTTAGAATAACCAACACCTAATATCTTCTCACGTACAATTTCATCGCCTTTGTAAATAGGAACGAAATCACCAGCACAAATTTCCCATTCAGTAAATGGATCAAAATCAATTGCAATTGCATCTGTTGCAATATTCTCAGATTTAGCTTGAATCTTTTTAGCTTGTTCAGCTCTTGAACCACTTGACATAATCTTTAAAAATTCTGTTGCAAAATATGATGCATAATGATAATTCTTTGCCTTAAATGATTGTGTCATTGCAACTTGTAATGCATTCAGACGATGAGCTGGTTGTAAATTAACATGTGTAAAATATGCTGCAAGTTCTAAATTTCTCTTAATTTCACTCTCTGGTAATTCACGTCTAGCTAATTCAATTCTTAAACCAAGAATATATTCTTTACAAATATTTAAAATTTCTTTACATTTAATTTCTTCTTCTTCAGTTGTTAATGATAATGTAACAATTACGTAAATTATTTTTCTAAAAATTTCAATTGATGCAGGTAATTGATTAACTTTAAATAATCTAAAACCTTCTTGAATTAATGATTCTAATGATTCAAAACCTGGAACTAAACCTAATATTTTACCATCTTCAATTTTTTCATTATCAGTAATATAAACTGGTAAATTATTATTAATATCTTCATCAAATGTTGCAATACTTAATTTGGATGATGTATAAATTTCCATAAAACGTTCTCTGAGTGGTTCAAATTTTTTAATACCAACTTGTTTATTTAACATACTTGCAGCAACATCAAATTTACCAGCTGCAATATATGCACCTGGTGTTTTGGCATTATTAACCCAATTCTTTAGTTCTTTTGGTAATTTAGTTATATCAGTATTTTCTTCTTCTTCTTCTTCAACATTATCTAATTCAACATCTAAATCTTCATCACCTAAATCCCATGCATCTCCATCATCTATAATATCTTCATCAATAAAATCATTTTCAATAATATTTTTATTATCTTTATTATTTGAATTATCAATTAAATCATTTGAATTTTCAATATTTTCTTTATCATCTAAATGTAAATCTTCAAAATTACCTGATAATGCTTGTTCAAAAAATGATAATTTTGCTTCACTTAATGGCCAATTCTTTGAAGTTAATTTATTAATTGGTTTTAAAACTTCAGTTTTATTTAATTTAAAATTATTTGGTAATGAAATATCATTTAAATTAATATTTGAATCTTCTAAAATTTTATTTGCAATTTCATCTAATCCATTAGTTTTAGCAGTTGCATAAGCTAAAGGTGTTAAACCTGATTGTAAAAATGTTTGAATTTTACGTTCAACATCACCTAAATAAATTGAATTTGTAAATAATGATCCAATATCTTCACGTTTTGTTGCAATATCAGCCATTTTTGATAATTTATTATCATCACCAATTGTTAAATAAAGAAATGATAATTTATCTAATAAATGAAGTTGTTGATAAACTAATTCAACAATTTCAATATTACCTTGAAGTAATGCAGCTTTACCTAATTTTTGCCAAACAGGTTTTGAATTAATTTTTTTAGCTTCAGTTAATGCAATATTTAAATCAAAACATTCAATTGATAAATCAAATCTAGTTTCAGGATCTTGAACAAATTGTAATGCAATTTCTGGATAACCACTTTTCTCTAAATATGCAATTATATTTTCACCAACTAAATTTGAATTTTTAATAATTCTTAAAACTTCATTAAATTTTTTATTAATTAAAGCTTTTTTAAATCTATATTCAGTTGGATCAATTGTTAAACATTCAACTTCACCTTTTCTATTTAAACAAAAACAATTTGTATTTGAAACTTTAGTAATATACATTGTATTTTCTAAAGTTTTAATTGTACCTTTATCACCATTTAATAAAACATATTTAATATGATTTAAAGTTGAATATAATAAAACATTTGAATCATCCCATGATGCTGATTTAATTCTAATTGTTTCATGCATTGACATAATTGTTTCAAATTTTTTATTAACAATTACAATTGTATGTTTTGATAAAAGTGCAAGATATTGATTATCATTTGACCAAACTGCATATTTTGCATTATTCATTTTTAATGAATTAATTTCTTTCTTTTGTTGAACATCATATAAAATTACAGTTGAAGGTTTTAATAATAAAATATAACCTGGAGTTGCTGGAATTATATCTTTAACATCATCATCTAATAAAATTGTTTTTGTAATATTATTATTTAAATCATGAACATTTAATTTATGAGATGATTTAATAAATGTAACAAATCTATTTCTAGCAATAAAATAAGCAGAATTTGCTTTACCTTCACCTTTAATTGTAGGTTCTAAAGCACCAACAATTTCTTTTGGTAAATTACAATATGAATAAATACCATTATCATTATCACCAGATTGAATTAACATTGAATTTTCAGATGCATTATATGAAATATTTTTAATTTTATTCCAAGGTAATGCAATTTTTTTTAATGATAATAAAGGTAAAGAAGTTGATTTTAAATTAAAATTATATTTTTGAACTTGATTATCATTATTAATAAAAAATAATTCTTGAGCTTGATTAATTGTTGAAGCTGGTCTTTCTCTATCTAATTTAAATACCATTACACCAGAATCATGACATGCAGCAAATAAATTAATATTTGGATGTGCAACAATCATCCAAAAACGATCATTTTCTCTTTTAAATTGTTTAACAGGTGATCTTGAATTTAAATCCCAAGTTCTAATTGTTTTATCTTCACCAACTGATATAATTAAATCTTCAGTTGGATGAAATAAAACACATGGAACATTATTTGTATGACCTCTACAACCATCAACTTCCCAAGCTCTAGTTTCACTCATTCTCCATAATTTAACAGCACGATCATCACCACCTGATACAATTAATGGTAAATCAGGATGAAATGATGCCCAATTAACACCTTTATCATGACCTTCTAAAACATATTTAACAACAGCATCTGTATTACCGAAAATATCTTGTTGAGGTGGTTGATTTCTATTAAATTGATCATATTGATTTAAATTATTATAAGAAGAATTTGAATTTGTTGGAGCAGAATGTTTTTGAACTAAACCTGAAATATCCCAAACTCTAACAGTTTGATCTAATGAAGCTGAAACAATTAAATCTTGTTTTGGATGAAATTGTGCGCACATAACATAATGATTATGACCTGTAAGGCATGCAATTTCTTTCCTATTTTGCCAATTCCAAATTCTAATTGTTTGATCATCAGAAGCTGAAATAATCCAAGGTAATTCATGATGAAAGAAAACTGTTCTAACATAATCTAAATGACCATTTAATGTAAACATACATTTTCTAGTTTGAGTTGACCAAACTTTAATTGTATAATCATCACCACCTGATACGAAAATTGGTTGAGTTGGATGGAATGCAACACATCTAACAGGACCATCATGATCTTCAAAACGATCAATTAATGTACCCATTCTATAATCCCAAAGTTGAATTGTTGATGAATGTAAAGAGACGAGAAGCCATGGTCTTCTAGGATGGAAGGCAACACCTTTAGCCCTAGAAGATTTAGATTCAAACTATATAAGCAAAAAATAGATATATAAAGATATATTTGAACAATTGATGTTAGTATTTATTTATTCATTCATTAATGTATTTAAATCTTCCTTTTTGATTTAACATTGTAATGATCTTATAATGTGCAATTGAGGAGAATAAAAGATAAATAGGAACATACCTTAGTAAGCATCTTCATCTTGGAGAGTGTATATGTTTGTTATTTGATGTGGGGGGAGAGGGAGTATAACAAGACCAATAAGAAAAAACAAAATCAAATCCAAACAGACATCATCAACATCAACATCAACATCAACATTAACATCAACAACAACAACGAAAACCAACAGGCTCATCAAAAAGAGAAGGGGCAAGAAATCCGCACACAAATTTGAAAACTGACAACACGTATTATTTATTTTATTATTTATTTTATTATTTATTTTATTTATTTTATTATTTATTTTATTAAATATTACACGGGGCTTACGTAATCAGACAGGCATTAAATATGCATATATATATATATCTAATATATCTATTATACAGTTTACAAACATTATTATACTTTCCTTTTCTTCAATTCAGGCTCTTTTACATCTTCATCACTGATGGATGCATACCATTCATCCAGTTTTTGTAAGAAAACATCGATATCACCAACGATTTGTGTAGGAATCGAATATTTGATCTTTAAAGAAGCATTTTTTTCACGTTTATTCTTGTGTGATGATATATTATTAACATAAACCCATTGTTCCTTTAAAAAATCGATTAAACTTTTATAACAGTTTAATTTAAAATTATCTTTCTCAAATTTAATATTATTCATTAAATAATATGCAATTAACCAAATAAATTTTACAAAATTTGGGAATTTAAATTGATCATTAACTTTTGTTTCAATTTCAATTTTATAAGTTTCAAGATGATTTTCTAAACTTAATAAATTTAAAAAATTCCCCCCAATTATAATACTATCATCTTTTGTATAAACTGCATGAATCCACATACTTGGTAATAATAATAAATCTCCTGGTAGTATATCAATTAAAAATCCATTATTTAAATAAGCATCTGGTATATTTTCATTTACAGATTTTAATTTATTTAAATCTTTAAAATTTAAATTTTTCATTAATGATGGTAACCAAATATTATTTTGATCATCTGATAAACACCATTTTTTATAAATTTCTAAATTTTTTTTCAATGGTGGAATTAAAATAAATTGTTTATGACCACTTATTGGTGAATAATAAACTGATGTACCAGCAAAATCAATATGAAAATCAGTATATGAATTTGCAACTGACATTAAAATATATTTTCTGACTTTTGGTGGATATACATTATTATTATTCAATAAATCTAATAGTTTATTATCATCATTAAATAATTTTAAAATAATATCCAAATTAGTGACAACTTTTGGTATCTTTATTTCACTACCTAATTGTGTATCACTTATCTCTAAACTAATTACATTTCTAATTTTATCTCTATTTGATTTATCTAATTTAAAATAATCACACCAACGTTTCATATCCCATCTTGGTGAATTATTTTGTGTCATTACATCCATTACGGGTACTTTTCTATCAAATCCGATTTTTTCAGTTATTTTTTCAATATCATATTTTGGTATATTGAATGTTAATTTAATATTAGAATTATATGTTTCAGGTACATTAGGATTTGCACCTCTAATTAAAATTGGTTTTAATAATTTAGTTTCATTAATTATTTTTTGTAATTGTACATCAGTCAATTCCCCATTTGAATCTAAATAATTTTGTGATTTTTCATTTGATGGATCAATTAAACATATTAATTCATCTAATGATTTATTATTATTATTATTATTATTATTCTCAAATTTTTCAAATTCTTCAATATGTGGATGTTTATTCAGTTCTTGAATTCTATGAGACTCATTTAATGCAACATAATCAATTCTTTTATGTTGTCGACTAGATCGACGCATCCCCTGCTTTATCTCAGTCATTTATTTAACTGCCAATTGATTTTAAATCCAAATTTCTTGTTATCAAGAACAGCAAAAACATGTAGATATATATATGATAATTAATTGATTGATTATTAAAATAATGAATAAAATATTAATAAATAATAAATAAAAAATCGCGCCGATCGACGGGACAATTTCTCATTTTTTCATGTTAATTTCTCAAATTTTCACTTTTTGGCCAGTTTTTTTATTTCCTTGTTGGTTTTTCTTTGATGTTTAGACAGAGAAGACACTATATCTGCTTTTGATAATACTTCTAAATTACCATAGCAAATAACCACAGAATGTTTAAGAGAAGCATACATACTACAAGCAAGACACTTCAGAATGCTAAAAAGCCATTTGGAAATGCGATGGATGCATTAAAAGCTGCAACTAAATTACAACAATCACAACCAATTAAAATTTCAATTGATGATAGATTTATTCCATCATTTAATAATAAAACAACATATGACCCATTTGATTTTTCAATTTCATCACAAAGATATCAAAATAAAGTTTATAAAGCTCAATTTGCACAAAAGATGAAATCTTCATCTTTTAATACAGTTGAAATTAATCCAACTGATTTTTATGTTTTACCACATTTATTAAGTAGTTATGTTAATGTCTCTGGTCAAATTTTACATAGATCCGTTACAGGTTTATCACCAAAGAAGCAAAAGCAAATGGCAAAAGCAATTAGAAGGGCAAGATCATTTGGTTTAATGAGTTCAGTCGCAAAAGATACAAGTACTTTCCCAAAGAGAGGTTCCTCTTTATAAACTTGTTAAAAAATATCTATATTTTAATTCGTGTATATAAGTCTATATATATAAATAAATAAAATTATTAAATCAATAAATCAGTAATAAATAAATCAATAAATGTTGAATTATATTAAATTCCTCTAAGTACAACATAAACATCTGTACCTTTACCCCAAACTGTATGTAATTTAATATCACCACCAAATAATCTACAATAAGTTAAACTTAATGGTAAACCATAACCCATTCCAGCTATTATATTATCACCAACTAAGCTATCAGTTGAATTATTTTCACTAACTGTATTTAAACCTAAATCATGAGCAGCTCCAAGTTCAATATCTTTACCAGATTTTGTATATGCGATTTCATCATTTTCATCTGGATTACTAACAGTTGTAAATGAATATTCCCATAATTTATCTAAAATATTTGATTTTATGCCACCACCATTATCACTTATTTTAATTTGTAATGTTGGATTTACATTTGAATTTGATTTATCAAGTACAATTAAAATTTCAATTGGTTTAGAAATATGATTTTCAATTAATGCCCTTGTTGAATTTTTTAAAATTTCATTTAAAACATATTCAATATGATTACCAATATAAGGGAAAATTAATTTAAATTTATTATTATTTAAATTATCTAAATCAATATTTTTTTCAACTGAATAATTACCATCTTCATTAATTATAATTGAATTTACAATTATATCAACTTTTTCATAATATTTTAAAATTGCCATACCATTAACAAAATCAATACTTTTTGAAAGTATATCTAAAACATTTAAATTATTATCTAAAATACCAAAATTATTATTATTTTTATCTTGTAAATTATCAATTTTATCCTTGCTTTCATATAATAAAATATGATTATTTGCAATTAATCTCATTAAAACTCTTTCACTTAAATGTTCATCTAAGAATTGCTTCTCTGAAAATCCAGCGAATAAATCTTCATCACCTGAATTATTAACAATTGATAATTTTGCTTCATGAATTCCATCACGTAAATCAACTATATTATCAGTATGCATATCCATTATTTCATTTAAAACATTTACAAAATTTTTATTCTCTTTAATATTTTCAAATTTAAAATTAATTATATCATCAAATGAAAATTCCTTTGCATTATGATTTCTACTATTATTATTTAATGTATTAGAGTTTTCACCAATAAATTTAATTAATATATTATAACTGTGTAAATAAGCATCCCAAATTTTAGCCATATGCGGATTCATTAACATTATAAAAGAGAGTGAACTCATTCTTTCTAATCTTTTAGTTAATAAAATCAATAAACAATGTAATGTATCATTTGCATTATTATTTAAATTTGTATTCTTTAAAATTTTCTTGAAATCAGGTATTGGCAAAACTGATAACTTTCTAATAAGTTTACTCATTAATAATCTCAAGTCATTATTTTGTATGTTCGGATTTGCTATTTTATTGCTTGTAGTGGAATTAAATTTATTGAATTTATTAAACTTGTCAAACTTATTAAACTTAATTCCTAAAACCGTTCTTCTACTGTATCTGGCGAACATCGTCATGTTATCAAGTTGATCTCTATATGATGCTATACCTATACAATGAGATGAAAGTGGGATAGTATATAGACTATGTTAGTATCCTCAGTGAAAAAACACATAGAGCGCCAGTGCGTGCTAAATGTTAAGTATATTAAGTGTTATATTGTGTATTAAATTAAACTAAATGAGTGTATAGAATAGTATGCGGTGACATATGGTATATAAATATGCGTGATAATATATGTATATATATGATACGTGGCAATTACAAACAGCAACTTTAAGTCATCAAAGTCATAAAATTTGTGCTAGTAATATAAAGAAAGAACAAGCTAGAAAGAAGTAGAAAATTAGAAAATTAGAAAAAATATTGAAAATCTGTAAAAAAAAAAGAAATAAAGACAGTAATCAAGATAAGGAAGAAATATGTAGTTTTTTATTTAAATTTTGTTCTTTTTATTGTTGATATTAATTTATTGATTTATTAATTTATTAATTTATTAATTTATTACCACTCCAAACAGGTAATTTAACAGCATGAACTCTAATATAAGAGTTTTGTTTATTAGCTAAACCAGCATATGCATTATACCACGCAATAAATGCAACCACAACACCAACGACACCACCTGCAACTTGAGAGCCATGAGATTTTCCTAATTTACCAATTCCTAATAATAAAAATGTAACTGCAAGTAAGAAAAATAATGAAAAGAATGCTAAAGTTGATTTCATTGTACATAATGATAACATAAAAGTAAAAATTGACCAACCAATTAAATAAAATCCAACTGCATTTTCTAATTCTACTGGATCAGTATAAGATTGTGCAATATTAAACCAAGGAATTGAAATTGCACCAAATGATAACCAAAATCCACCAAATGAACCTAATGCAAGTGCACCAAATGTATTTTCTAATGCCATTTCCCACATACCAGCTAATAATTGAACTAAACCACCATAAAACATTGCTAAACCAACAACAACTGAATCATTTGATACACCCATTGCACCTGCATTAACAAGTGAAAGAACAAAAGTTGATAATGCAAAAGCTGATAAACCTAAAGGTGCTGGATTTGCAAATTTATGTGCTGATGGTGCAGTTAAACCTGGATTAAGTGTACCACCAAATGCTTGAATTAAATCTTCTTTTGCAAATTTTTTATTACCTAAATAAACATAAGCACCATCTGAAGTTGTATGAACTTTTGAAATTAAATGACCTGATGTTAAATCATCATGATCAACATTACTACGACTATCATCAGCATATAAACCAATTGGTGGTGATGAATTATTATTTTGTGATGTATTTTCTAAATGTTCATCTTGTGAAACTTGCTTTTCGATATCGTTAAAATTTGACATTGTAATAATTAATTGATTTAGTTTATTGATTTAAGATAAGATAAAGAATATGATATAATTCTATTGTATTTGATTGTTCGTTATTTATATAAGAACAATGATAATATATGTTATAATTTGGTTATATAATATTTTTTTGTAGTTGTTGTTGTTGTTGTTGTAAAAGTATCAAACTATTTTATTGTATTTATATTGTTATTGAATAAACAGAATAAAATAAATATAACAATAATAATAAATAAATTAGAAGAGAAGAGAACAATCACTGAAACAAGACAATTTGAAAACAGCAAACAGGTTTCTTTTAAAGCTTAAACAATTGCAATCAGCAAAAAAAAAAAAGGAGAAAAAAAAAATTAAAAAAAGGGAGATTTTTCTTTATTTTCGCCCCCCACAAACAAACACATTCAGACACCCACACACAATAGCTATCTCCTCCTCCTCCCCATCAGATTTTCTCCTCCACTTTCATTGTTTCTCTCCCCTCTAAAAAAGCCAACTACCCCGCCCGAAACAGTAAAAAACAGTAAAAAAACAGTAAAAAAAAAAAAAAAAACTCCGACCGGACTCCTCGCTTTACGTGAAAAACTTTATTAGTAATCTCAATTAACAATCTTAATTAACAATTTTCTCTAACCGATTAGCCGGCTACGATTTATAATCTATTATACATAATGATTACATAATTAATTACATAATTACAATTTATATAACTAACTCAACGGCCTCCGCATTTTCTTCCTCTCACTCTCTTTGTCGATTTTCTTCTTTTTCTTCTCCTCCCCTATTAATTTCCTCAGCTCGTTAATTATAAATCTAAACACTCCGCTTTTCAATACTATTAAACCTTCTGAAATACTATTAAATATCACCTGCACCGCCACCCGGCCCGCAGTGTGAGTCACGTGCGCAGCTCCATTCGTAACTCTATAAGTATTTAATGGTTTTACCACCACCGCCACAGACATGATCATCCTTTTAAGGACCCTTTGAACAATTCCAATACCTTTACTTTGATTAACAATAATCATACTAACACCACTATATAATTCCATCATATATCTCCGTAATTGCTCTTTACTAATTGTACTACCGTAATTACTTGTAATAATCCCCTCATTATTATTATTATTATTATTATTATTATTATTATTAATATTATTCTTATTCTTATTGTTATCTAATTCAACAACATTATTATCATCATCAACATCATCAACATCGTCATCAACATCGTCATCATCGTCTTCAACTTCATCAAGATTAACATGTAAAACTCCATTTATTATATCTTCAATTTCCTTTCTTCCATTGACTTCCCCATTATTTTCACTAATTTTTTCCTCTTCATTTCTTCTACTATTAGAATTACTTTTATTATTATTATTATTATTATCTCTTTTCCAATCTTGAATCATCTTATTAATTCTTTCATTCTCCTCATATCCAATTAAACCTTCCTTAGTTAAACTAACTTTAATAGATTTATTATTATCTCCAATCTTATCATCATTTCGAATACATTCAATATTATTCTCTTCAAGAATTTCACAACCCATCTCACATTCACTAATTTTACCAATTGCTGTAATACAACTACCTCTTAATTCCCAATTAATACTATTTTTGTAAATTTCAATAAAATTCTCAATCATATCTCTATTATCTTCATATTTTTCAATCTTATCATCTTCATTTTCTTCTTTATCACATTCATAATCATTCTCTTCATTAATATACTCATTATTAGATGAAAACCATCCTTTCTTATTATCATAATTATCATCTTCATTAAATAATACTTCATCCTCATCTTCATTATTAATCTCTTCTTCAATATAATCTTCACTAGATTTATTACCATCTCTTTTGTTTATTTCAATACTATTATTATCATAACTATCATCATAAATCTTGTTATCAAAATCATCATCATATTCATTATAATCACTATTATCATTATAATAATCACTATTATCACCATCATCATAATCATCATCATCATCATCACTATAATCATCATACTGATATTTAAATTTAAATTTATTCCTATTAAATTCTTCATTTCTCCTTATTTTATCCCTATAATTTTTATTCCTTCTATTCTTCTTTTCTTCAATTATACTTTCAAGTACATTTTCAATCGCAAATACTCCATAATCTGTTTGTCCAAGATAACCAAGTGCCCAAATTGAACATTTGGTTTCTTCAATTAATCCCTTTGAATCATTCTCATCATTTAACCATTTATCTTCCCATTTTTTACTCCTATTCTTTTTATTCCTTTTATGATTATTCTTCTTTTTATTCCTAGTAATTTTGGTAGTTTCCCTACCATTTTTATTATTTCTAACTCCATTGATTTCATCATCAATAAATTTCAAATAATCTGTATTATTATTATTATTATTATTATTAATATTATTATTATTAATATTATTATTATAATTATTATAATTGCTACTAGTATTAGATCTAATACTAGTAAAACTCTTTCTACTCATTATATTAAGATTATCATCTTTATCCAAATCTTTGTTTTCATTACTATCACCATATTTGTTACTATGAATATTACCATTAATAAATCTTTCTTTATCATTATTCTTCTCACTAGCTTTATCATCATCATCATAACTATAACTATAACTATCTTCAACGTCATCATTTATACCTTCTTCGTCATCTTCATCCTCTTCATCATCTTTATCATCATCTTCTTCATTCTCCTCCTCCTCCTCCCTATCATCATCTTCTTCATTCTCTTTATTCTCCCATCTTTTCCTACTACCTAATCCATAAAGTTCCTTTTCAATACCCATCCTTAAAAACTTACAATAAATTAATATAACTCGTACAAAATGTTGAATTATACCTGAATTAATAATACATTCAACACCTTTCTCTGTCATAACAAGTCTTTCAAATAATTCAAAATAATCATATTTATTTGAACTCTCTTCAACTTCAATAACAATACCACGCATCTTTTTATATATTAATGTCTCTAATTTGTTAACCCATTCTCTACGACTATCTGCCCATCCTTCAACAATTTGCTCAATTAATCCATTAGATTTGGCATTAACATATAATATACCTCTTTCATAACCTAAAACTTTCCATAATAATACACCACCATACATTTTATTACCAATTCCAACATTTAAATTCCCATTAATATCACCTAAATCTGGATTAAATGATAATAAAATATCAACACTACGTTCATCTTCAACATATTTTAATAATCCTTTAATTGCCAACTGTGAAACTGATAAACTGAAATCATAACTTTGTCTAACTAATAATCCAACGCACCATCTTTCAAGTGTATAATCAATATTATCATTGATCTTCTTTAATGAAATTAATTCTCCTATTATCCTTTCCGTAACTTCAATTCTGACAATCTCTTCACCCATAGTGGCAACCTTTTCAATTAATAATCTTAACTGTCCACTTACTTTAAAATCAAGTTCTCTAATAATAAATCTAACCATATCAACATTCTTATTTTGATCATTATTATTACTATTATTATTGTTATTGGTGCTACTGGTATTATCTCTATAGGTTTGAACCAATCTAAATAATGCATCAATAACGCCGTATTCTTCCATTAGTATAACTCCAACAGGATGCGAACTTAAAACACCAATAAACCTAATATATCCCCATGCAAGTGTACTTAATAATCTAGTTGGTCCAAATAAACCTTCTCTTTTCATCTTAATTAAATCATTATTTAAAATGGTATCATTAGAATCATTACTATTATTAGTAACTCCTGTATTTCCATTATTTGATACAGTTCCACTAGTTGAAATTGATGAGTCATTATTATTCATACTATTACTACTATAATTACTATTATCTTTATCATTACTTCTAAATAATGATATACTATCATGGTGATCCAGAGATAACCCAAAATTTCTAATACTACTACCAGTATTGTTATTGTTATTATTATTGTGATTTTCTGAGTTGTTATTTTCATTATCTCCGTTTTTATTTGAGTGGTCATCATTCGTATTATCATTAATTAAAACCCCAGAAACACGTAATAATGACATTGATAATGTTTGAATTATACCACTTGCCTTTAAGATTTCAACACCTTCGGGTTTTGATAACAATAATTGAAACAGTGCAATTCCAACATCAACATAAGTTTCTGCCATTTTCTCCTTTTGTTTTTTAGTAACTTTCTTATCTTTATCCTTTGCATTTTCTTTATTCCTATTTAAAAAGAATTCAACATCTAATGGCTGTCTATGATCTGTAAATCCAGGAACGGGTCCGTTTGATAGATAAACAACCTGAACAAACCCCGCCTTTTGTGGTTTATAAAATGAAATTAACCTTTTGAAAAATTTAGTTGTTTTTAATGTCTCTTCAAATTTATAATCATTCCAAAGTATACCCCTAACTAATATACTTATCAGTGCCCAATTCCATTCTCTATATTCTTTGGTGGCTGGTAAATGAGTTTGATTAATTAAGGGTTTAATATCTACACCATTAGGAATTCTCTTCAAATTTGTTAATATATTGGTTAAAGTAACTTGATCAAGTAATGGGGCTGATGATGATGGTAAATCAATTAATGGATGTAATGAAGATATTGTAGTTGTCTTTAAAAAGATACTTACTATTGCAAGCTCTGAACTATTTGCAGCAATTTCTGATTTTTTAATTAATTGATTTCTATTTAAACTAATTTCATCTTTAATTTTTTGATTTAGTTTGGCATGTTTCCTGGACTCTCTTTCAATTAATCTATTTAACTTGAAATTTATTGTATAATCAAACCTAATTTCGTTTGGAATGATTTTACTTTTAAGATATAAAATCTCAGATGATAATAATGCAATCCATCTTGTTGCTCTTTTATCATTTTCAAAAGTATTAAATAAAGTTTTCAAAACATCAATTAATCCACATTGTAAACATGATTGCAAGAAGACTGCAGTAAATTGATTTACAACATTATCTTCATATTCAGGACAACATCTACCGCCCATTTTAGTTCTAATTTCCGTCAATGTGAAATCTTTCATTGTATTAATTGCTGAGTTGTAGTTTAAACAATCTAATTTATTTGATCTTAATGCCCCGTTTGCCGCTACAAATGCTCTTTCCCAATCCCATAATTCATAACTTTCATGATTACCCGTAAGTGTTGTAAGTTTTCTAATTCTGAGTCCACCTGCGATAATACTCATAACAACAGTTCTAACATAAACTTGCTCTGCATATAATCCATTAATTAATACCCTTAAATATTTAGCATCATTCTCAAGAAATAATCCGAGTCCTGACCATGTACACAGAATAATGCTTAATATACTTGCAAGATGTTGTAATTTTGGTGAATTTAATTGTCCATGTGTTGGTGAAATTGTTGTATTATTAACTGCGGATGATGGCGAATCTAATAACGAGGACAATAACAGTGGTATGAATTTACTGTCAACTAAATACTTTCTTGTATTTGGGATTCTCAATAAACCAATTATCACAGGCAATGGGATTGTTGATATATTTTTTATTGCAGTATTGATTAAATTTATAGTCGATGCAATTTTTGTAGATGATGAAGCAGATACGTTTGCAATATTAGTCAATTGATGATATGTTAATGCAAATGGAGGATCAATTAGAATTTGAATTAGAAATTTTATAACATTTGTTTCATAAGCAAGTTTCGAATCCGCAATAACAATTTCACATAAACACTCAACTAAATTAATTGCCAATTCAATCGACTCCATTGTAACTGGGGTTAAATTTTGGAAATTACTTAGTTTCAAAGAAACTGAGGCAATAATGGATTCTGCAAGAGCAACTGTTACTCTAACGCTTAAAGGTCCTAAAAATTTAATACCTTTTAATTCAACAACTTTTCTCATAAATTTAATACATTCTGTAACATCTATGCCCTTATCTTCTACCATTGTTTGTGTTATTAGAAATATTAATGGCCACCATTTCTTGACTATATTATCAGTAACTAATGGCAGTGTTAACTTTGATTTATTTTGGCTAAATAGTGTCATATTCTTGAAATCTGATTTATCATTATCTTTATATGAATCATAATGATTTTCTGGTTTATATGGATCCGAACAATTATAAAGATCTAATAAATCGGATTCTGCATCACTTATATGTTGAGAATCATGTATTTGACTATAATCGTTATATGGAAAGTAAAAATATCGATCATGATGATGATACTTTTGATATAAATAAAACACCATTACAACGTCATCATATGATGTCATAAAATATCTTAATAGTTTATAACCACATGCATTAACAACTTTATGATCAGACATTAACATTGGCCATATAATGGGTATTAAAACAGGCATCGATGGATATCTAAGTTTAGATGTTTTATTGTCGGTTAAAATATTACATATTTGATTTGTAGTCTCCACTTGATGTCCTGGGACACTTAAATGTCTTAAAGTCTCTACTAGTGTATCCAATTGGGATTGAGCGGATGGTAATGAGTCTTTATTATTTGGAATTTCAGATGTTATCGTTTTAGCGGGTGAAGTTGTAGCTGATTTAATTCTTGATTCAAATCCAGTCAATATATCTGCCTTTTTAGTTGATGCTGGTAATCTATCTAACAATTCTAGTTGTTTCTCAATTAAAATCAATTGTTCTTGTGCCTGGTGAAATTCCTGCTGAGCCTGGTATCTAGCAGTTTGTGTAATTGATGGCGTGTTTAACAGTTTTATTGCCCCCTGCTGAAGCAATATATTTTTCTGTTGCAATTTGTGAAGGTAATCCTTTAAATCCAATGTCATTTTTGGTTTGTGATTGGTTTCAACAATTAAAAACTTATTCAAGCTTTTACACAATACATATATATACATATAAATATATATTGTATACCTAAATAGTATCACATACAAAATTTATTATATATATCTATTTTACTGCGAAATTACATAACGTAAATGGAGATAAACTAAAAAAGGCATTGTTCTTTTTTTTTTAACAGGATCCGAGGAGTCCAATTAAGCACCAGCCACAGTGGCTGCGCCACCAAAAAAACACAGACAATTCGAATCAACTATTCATGAATTTAATCTAAATATGAATATTTATTTTAGTAATACAAAATTATAATATGATACAAATGTTTATTTAATTAAAGAAAAATGCTATTTCAAAACTTTTGAATACTTCTGTTCAACCTTTTTAATCATTTTCTGGAGTCCTATAATTACAAATTGATGCGTCAAGTTAGGGAATTTATCACGGTGTAAACCAAACCATTCTAATGGTGGAGTAGCGTTTCCTAAATCTTTCAATAATGGCGTTTCAATATTAGGGACTTCAATAGCGTCATAAATAAATTTAGCATCAGCTTCAACATCTTTTAATCTATCTTCCAAATTAACAGCCTCAAATGTAGATTCTTTGTAATTCTCTTCAATGTCATCAGTATATTCATCTGATGTATAAATACGCAACGCAGTAAGTCTATTATTTAGTGTAGTGGCATGTGAATACCACATTTGTCTAATGAAGTAAACCGATCCAATTTTCCATTTAATATCAACCTTACCGCCAAATTTACAAATATATTTATATCTAATAATATTTTCCCCTTCACGTTGTAAAGTTGCCATCATAATTTTCAATGATGGAAAGACAAATATATTATCGGCAATCGAAGTACTAGCCATAGCAACATATGATCTAATACCACTCTCATCATTAAGAGCTTCGGCTGTTGGTTTTGTTTTGAAACTTGATAAAGAAACTGTGATATCAGATAAATCTAATGAGATTCTATTTTCCATTTCATCAATACTATTTTGATAAAATCTTGCCCTTTGTTTACCGATATTAATAACCATAGCTTGCGAGTCAAGCAGACTACTTGGAAAAACTTGAACTTCCAATAAGCCAATGTCAACATCCAAATAAGTTTTAAGTTTTTCGATCATGTTTAAAAACGTTTGAGATAAGGTCACAGTTTCTTCTTTGCTTTTATCTGTATTATACTGTTCATCAATATCAAGATCTGATTCATTAGAGTCTAAACTTAATTGCGCATCATTTAGAACTTGTCTATACGACAGTTTGATGTCTTGTCTAATACGTAATCCAATAGTATAAACATCAACAAAATTAGATGCTGTTAGGGCTGTCATAAATACTTTTAGTGATTCTATTGTTAATGTGCTCTTCAGACCATTATTTAAATTCTTTTGCTGTTGATTATAAATAGAAACACCAAATTTAATAATTTCTAGAATGAAAAACGGATGATAGTCTAATGAAATTTTTGTTTGTAATGAATTAAATCCAACAGATAATAATACTAATGGAATAACCAAAACTTCGCCATCTTTTTTCCATGATATAGCTGATGTCATTCTAGTTTCCTCCGCTCTTAAAATACCGCTCAATCTACCTTTTGATTCAATATTAATCAGATCAAGTTCTAATTTCAAATTTTGATTCCAATCCATAGATTTGGTTGATACAGCCATCAAATTTTCAATATCAACATTCAATTTACCCAAAGAACTTCCAAGATCAACTTTTGCCGAAATTTTTGCAATAATTAAAGACAAAACCCAAGGAAATGCGGTAGTTGTGGAAACATCCCGAAGCACAGATGCAAACGTCCTCTTACTTTCGTTAGACTGTTTTTTTCTGGTAAGCAATGAATTATTGAAATCACCGGGCAACCATAAATCTTTGAACAAGTCCAAATCTTGACGCTGTTGAATATTGACGAATCCGTTAACTTCATCTAATTTGGCAACAGTACAAAATTTCTTTTCATTATCAACAGAAGACAAAGCGGCATTAATAGTCAGATGATTAGCACATATAGAACCACTTGTCACTTTTGAATATGCGTGCTTCAATTCAGAGCTAACCTTTTCAACAGACAAAAATGCTGACAAAAAGTCTTGATCGGTTTTGACAATCAAGTAAATTTCTTCTAATGCTACTTCTGCTTCAACATTTGCTCTTGGTTCACATGTTAATGCCAATCTTTGAGGTTCAATCTTCAACGAGAAGTTAACATCAACTTTTTCAGAAAGATTGACAATATCAATACCATTACTTGGTGTCTCTTTCGGTTTCGCCTTTGGTTTAACCGGAGATCTAGTACTGTGCCTTGTCATCATATCTTGGAATCCTTTTACTATATCCTGCAAAACAGGAACACACAAACACGAAAGCTTGTTATTGGTTTCGCAAATAAGTGCGCTAAAAAAGACTGAATGTCTTTTAAGAGCCAAATTATCATGAGAATATTTCAAAACAGCAGTAAATCTTGGCGACTGTAAGTTTAAAATAGGGACAGAGCCATTAATTTCAATATGGGGATTGTAAACGAAGAAAGAAGCACCTTCAAAATCAAAAACACAGCTTATAGTTGTACGAGTCAGTTTATTTTTAAACGGTGATATAGGTGATAATTTTAGTGATGAATTTTCACGTTCCAAGCCAGCATTACCAAACACTTTACCCTCTTTCTTGACATCTGAACCTCTCTTATAATCAATTACATTCTGCACATATGTTAATTTCTCCTGCAAAGTATGAACAGACAACCATAAAGGCTCAGTAATGGATATTATGTCAGTCTGAAACTTAAAGTCTATTTTCTCACCATTAACTTGAGATCTGAAATTTCTCAATCCGTTTTCCTTTTCGATCGAATATATCAGGTTAAACAATGGCAAGTATGCACGATTATCATTTGCCCTTTCACTTTCAAAAGAATAAAATGTAGAAGGTGTGAATCCATGAGCAGCAGCGATGTACATTCCTTGGGTCTGAATTTTACCAGAATCTGCAGCACAATAGACAGATGAATCCTCAAAACCTAAAATGATACCAGGAGCAACATCTGGATATAAAATATCATTTTCATCAAATAGCCAACCAAAACATACATTTCTGGCTCTAATATCTATGGAGAAAAAAGTTAATATTGTTTCAATTTTTTCAAGATCAACAGATTCAGAAGGTGTATCATTAATGGGTTTAGAATTATCTTTTGGACCCAACAATAAAGCAATATCACCATAAGCTTCAATAATTTCATCAACAATATGTGGATTCAAAACAAAACGACAATGCTCTATATTAATAATAAATCTTTGTAATTTATGCTGAGGTACTGATGGGTTTTTAACTTCGACCAACATTTTAATATCAAATATTGTAGACACTCCATGAACTCCATTCAACCCAATCGCAATATGAGAGGAAGGGAAAGAAACAATTCCATATGGTGAGAATCTCTTCAATGATTGATCATATGTTTTAATACAAATTTTTGGTTTAGTACAATCAAAATAAAATTTATTACCATTCAAATTTGTGACGGCTACTATATTCCCACATTTGATTTCGAAAAATGCATGAACCAGATCACCAAGCTTATCAAATAATTTATTATTGGGTTCCTCTTCTGAATTCAGAGACTTTGAAATATTGATAGTGGATTCATTTGTTGAAAATGTTTCAAAACCTTCTAAAACCTTTTTTAGATTCTCCAAATTTTTGACGGCAACTTTTATATCACTCTTTCCTCTATTAATAACATTGACAATATTATTATGAGACAGGTTGATACGTGCTATACCTGTAATGAGAGATACTAATAATTCATATGCAGAATTTTGAAAATGTGTGGTTATAGAAAATTTCATCTGATCAATGGTAGTAGTTAAATACTCAAATACAGCTTTCTTTGATTGTGATCCAACAAACCATTCGGATTTATCCAGGATGAACTCTGTAAGTAAACCAAAGTCACCAAGTTTCAAAGAGGCTGTCGGTTCCAAAATTTCAAAGTTAGTAAAGAATGGTGAAATTAATTCGAAATGAAAACTGATTTTAGATATATTGATTGAAAAAGATAAGTCAAATTGAATTTCGTCAAAAATGTTCCGAGCCAATCTATCTAATAAACTATTACCGGTTGAAACGGTAGATGTTAAAGAAACAGTAGAGACACCTACTTGCTTTCTAAATGCTTTGATAACAGGTTTAAGAACAGAAAGATCTCTCTCATTGAAAACAGTCAACGATTTAATGAAATGATATGTATCTGGTAAAAAGTTAAAACTAACAACTTTATTTGAAAAAAGAATTGCAGTTTTTCCAAATTCAAAAGAACCAGTATTAATAAGAGTTGCAGAATGTGACTCACAATTGAACTCAAGAATCGGTACTCGGCCTATATGGAAATCTGTAGTGAAGAATTCATTTTTATAATTTAACGTACATGACATCATTTCTTCAGCTTTAATGATCGAAGTTGTTAAATCCATGGCCTGTCCGTAGAATGTTAAGACTGATTTATCAACACCAAAAGAATGTGAGTATTCATCCAATGAAAAATTTATTGTGATAAGTGTTGGGGTGACAGCCTCATATCTTGCAACATTATCTAAAGAAGCAGTTGATCCCATGTCATCATCGCTATTATTATCAGGCGTAATCTTTTTATGTTTATTCACAGCTGTTTTTATTTCTTCAGACAACGTATACAGTGTTGGTAAAATTCTTGATATTTTGGTAAAGTTAGTAACAAATGACTCAATTTTCAAGGTAATATCTAAACTTTTCTCAATAGGAGTATCCAGTAAAGGCAATGCAATTTCTTTCACTTTTTGAGTAAGATCGTCCTCATTTAAGAAAAATGACACTTCTGAAATTGTAAAAGCGTTTGTAAACGGATCAATACTAATAGATGCACTTTTTAGAGTGACTTTCACTGTATTGTAAAATTTTTCTTTTTCTTCAACTTCTGAATCAAAAACTTGTTTAAAAATAAAATTGTCTTTTGTTTTATGATTATCCCAGCATCTCCAATTACCAAAAATTAGAGAAACCTCATCCTCTGCATTTTTTGGTGCTTCCCAAAAATTTTCAGCAAACATCTGGTTTTTATTAACAATCCAATCACGAGGTAAATTCTGTAAAACATGTCTTAAACGGGGAATAATCATCCAATTACCATCCATTCTAATATGATTTTGACAAAATCCTGTAATATATGAAGGTTTAGTAATACAGGGTGGGTCATGACTAATATTATAGTCAATACCACCTTTTGATAAATCATATAATAACTCAATACCGGCTGCATGCTTATTCTTCTTAAATAAGTTCCATTTAGCTATAGCATCGTTGACAATTACTTTTGATTCATAACTCCAGTCAATAATCCAAGGAATATAATTAGGATCAATAAAAAAGGAAATATTTTCCAAATCAATAGTTGAGATTTGTCTTGTTTCAAACGATTGTTTAAATAGTAAACGATAGAATGTTAACAGTAATGCATCTTTTGAGTTTTTTATTATATCGATATTCAATTCTTTAAAAATTGTATATACGCTCACAGATGGTTTTTTATTGATTATTGCAGATTTAGCAAATGCAAATATAAGATCGGTAACACCAATAAATAAATAATCATTTGCTGTAAATGAATCAGCCAGTTTAAAAGTTATCAATGGACATTCAATCTTACAACGTGTTACAATACTTTTTTGTTTGAACTTAAAAAAATTGATGAAAGCAGATTGTAGTTCATCTAAAAATGAATACATATTGAAATCTGTCATTTTACTTACCAAATCAACGACAAGAGGTGCAATTGCTGGAGCAATAAAAATATCAAGATGATCCAGTTTTATAGGAATATTATCGTACTCACAGTTAGGATCTAATGATTTTAAAATACCAAAATCTTCCAAATTTGAACTAAACCTTTCCGCTTCTTCAAAGACTTCATCACTGTTTTCAAAAGCTGATGATAAACTAGAAAGTTTTCGTTGCACGTGTTGAGGAAAACTATCGATTACCATTTCAACACTTTCAGACGTCAAGGGCAGTGGTGGATCTGGTCTGTTTAGGGAAGCAATAAGCGAATTGAAGTTCTTATAATATTTTCTGTCTTTAGCAAACTCGGGAATAAGAAATGGTGTCCTATGGAATGCTGCATCATGTTTTTTAAGATGCATTGCTTGTTCTTTCATAACTTCAAAAGAATTTTTCTTTTGAATAAAGTTTTTCAAACCAATTGATGTTGTAACTTTCAATAGTTGAATACTTTCCTGATAACATTCAATAATAAAATTTTTAATTATAACATCCATGATACCATTATAACATGGTGTAGGTTGATCTGACTTTTTGAATGAAATATCAACTAAACTAACTTTGAAAATATAGTCTGTACCTTTTAATGCAATACTTATCAATGGACATCTGAATGTAAGATTAACAATATCCATGACTGAAGTTTCAGGTAAATTCAATGAATTTTCAAGATCTTTATGCCCAAACTTAAAAGCATTGGCAGCACGTGAAAGAGCATCTATGAATATTGGTTCACATGAAATATTAAGTCCATCAGAATCAAAAGTCCAACGACAAAAATAAGTTGGTTCGAGAGGTGGCAAACCAAAAATTCTAATACTATGAACAGTTAGGCCATCAATTAATATCTCTGGTTCAAATTCAACTTTTGCTTTTGTATTTTTGAAAATAACACTCTCATCACAATCTTCAATATATCTTCCTCTAACTTCTGAAAAATCGGCTTGGATATCCATATAGTAATTGTTATTTCTAATATCTATATCTAAATCATCAAAGTGTAACGCTAAATGAGACATACAATCATAAAGATGACAGGGGAATACTAAACAACCATTATCAACGCAAAATGAAAACATCAAATCAGTTTCATTTTTCAACCTCTTACCTTCAAATGCTGCATTTAAATCTTCCTTCTCATTTAAATCAAAATTATCTCTAAATTCTAATAAATTTTGAAAATGTGTTGAATCACCAAAATAATTATCTTTTAATGACATAAAATATTTAACAACAAAACCATATACTTTAACAGTGGTATCCTCACAAGTACAATTCATAATAATAGTATCAACAGAATCAATTTCCATAAAACTGTAATATGTATATGAACCTTCCATCTTAAAGTTAGTTGCATTACCCACTTCATCATTTTGAAGAAAATTAGAAAATGTACTTGAAGTTGGATGTTCAATTGATAAATCAAAATAAGTCGTTTCTAACAAATAATCGATTTTATTGGATTTTTTATATACAGCCGTCAATGGAATCTTTGTATTTAAATAGAAATAAGCTCCTTTAAATGTCAAGTAGGTATTAATAGAACTATCTAAAGGATTGTTGATAATATTTTTTTCATTGATATTTAAATAAAATGCATAATCATATAGTTTCCAATTGAATCTATAGATGAAAGGTCTAAATAATTCATATGGATTAGGAGGACCAGAGCCAAAATCACTAAATAAATCAGATAATAAAGTAATATGTTCTCTTAATAAATAAATATTAACATTTTTAGAAATATTTTCAAATTTCCAATCTGCTAAACTATTCCATTCAAGTGGAAAGGCAACACTGGCATTTAAAATATGTTCATCCGCCTCAAATAAAATATCATGATTAACACTAGTTGAAATTTCTGGTTTTATAAAAACGGCATTAATTTTATTATCAACACCTTTTTCCACGGTGGAAATAAATGAAACTGAAATATCAATTATTGAACCTTCTGCAATTTTTAAATTAAGCCAACCAAAATGACGTAATGTTGGTATATTATTTTTTAGAAATTTAATATCTTTACTTTCTTCACGATGTGGAATTTGCATTATCATTTCATCATCACATTGAATTGATAAATCAAAACTAACATACTGTCTTCTCATTCCCGTCTTAAGTTTTTTGAATGGAACTGAATTTCTATAAAGTGGAGGGAATAATAATTGATGTAAACTACCCCTTTGTTTTTCAGCCCATGGACCATAACATAATGTTGCACCCGAAAATGTAATGTCTAAACCAAACATAGGAGGTATATCTTTATTTCCAATATCTGGATCTTCCACATAATCTATTGATACCTTTTCAGCTGGGACTAAACCTTGTGAGTCGTAATAATAGTTTATTTTACATTGTTGAGCAACAACTATGTTTGAATATTTTGCATATTCGGTATCAATCATTTTTTGTTTATCATAATCATAAATTCTTGAATTAACGTCTGAGTCCGCAACAGAAACTGTTGTTAAATAACGTTCTAAACCATGCCATTCCTCAATGTCATTGTCAGAATCTTTATGTAATGTACCATCTGATGAAGAATTTGGGAAGGGAAATTTTGAATTCCCAAATTCATTAAAGTCATCAGATATATTATATTTATTATTATTTATATTATTATTTTTATTTCTGGAATGTCTATTAAAAAAAAAGTGTAAAGATTTTATACTGTTTTCTAAACCAGAAACCATTGAAACAAATTTTCTAGTTTTTCTTCTATTTTGAATATTTTGAATTTTCTTTTCTAATGCGTCAATATCTTTAAAGGTAACGTTTGTTCGTAAATCAACTTTTAATTCTGTTACAGTAAAGTCATAATGTGTTCTATAATAATCTAAAGGAGAACCTGGTAATGTAGCGTCAATATGACCGTTCATTGTTGAAAATGATGCAACATAAAGAGATGGTGTTGTCTCATTTCCTAAAACAAAAGAACCTTTATTAACATTTATTTCAAAAGGTAAAAAGTCTAAAAATGTTGAATCCATAACTTCTGCAGGTGGTTCTTCTTCCGCCTCTTCTTCTTCATGATCTCCTTCATTTTTTGTTTCATTTTGATTATAAAATGTTTTTTCATGGTCGAAAGTTTCATTACCAATATCATAATCTATAAAATCACTATTATCAACTTTTTTATTATGAGCAGATGTAGCAGATGCATATGATGATGAAGATGCATTTCTTCTATGTTTAATCGATGAGGATGAGCCAAAATCGCTTTCACTTTTAAGTGTATTAAATTCATCTGATGATTTCCTATAATCATGAGATTTTCTATGGGTATTACTTGAATGTCTATGTGAATGCCTTGCATGTTTTTCTTTCTCTTGTTTTTGTTTTGCTTCAAATTTTAAAATTTTTTCGATATCATCATAAGCAGATGATCTATTATAAACGAAAATTTCTAAACCTACAACATCAAGTGTAAATCTTGATGGTAATGATTTATTAATTGAATTATTTAAATTTTTTTCTTGAACATAAAATTGTGATTGTCTAACGAATTGTAACCAATATTTCCAAGTTAAAACAGCCGTATGAATTAAAATCAATTCATTGTTTGTTACAATTGTTGCATTTTTTATAAATATACTACCACTTAAAAGGTTTATTTTAATTGCTTGAATTGATAATTTTGTTTTTTTTCGCCGCCAAAGTATATTTGTAACAAAGAATGTCACAATATAACCTACTAATCTATTGAAATAAAAAATAAACACGATAGCTGCAAAGAAAATAATGAGCCAATCAACCAAAAAGACCCAATTTAAATTCACAGTGGAAGTGACTGATCGCATTACAAACGACGACGTAACATCCATATTGTCTTGCTATCTGTGTTCTCTATTGATAAAGGAATGAAGAAATAAATAATAAGTAAATAAATCTCAATTGATGATATAAACCTTCAAATATAATCAGGTTCATGTAATTCAATAAGCATCTAGTGTCCTATCCTCAACAGTTTCTTTTCCCTTTTTCCTCTTCCGAAACAATGCGGATCCCCTTTTGAATATTTTTTTTTTCCTTTCTGTCTTTTTCCCTTTTTTCGCTCCTGTTGTTAGCGTTATTGCTGACGTAATCACACTCCCAATTGGCCTTGTTTATTCACTGGAATTCAATTAGGCGAGAGGATAAAAATTGACAAGGGTGGCAAAATCATAATTTATGTGGATTTAGAAGAATAATTTTATGTATAACTGATCTATTGATAGTTGTTATATATACTATATTCTCTTCTTAAACTTCCAATAAGATATTATAGAAATTAACAATTGCATCATGTCTAGCGATCCATTCCAAAAGCCACAAAAAGATTTCACAGAAACTCTTAATGAACAATTCATACAAATTGATGAATTAATAAAGACAAATTATAAAAGTGCTTTGGATAAACTTTTATTACTTGAAAAGCAAACAAGACAAGCATCAGATGGTGCATCCTCAAAGAGAATTATGGTTAAACTCGTTGAACTTTTATTCTATTCAAAAGATTGGGAATTACTTAATGAAGAACTTACATTATTATCTAAAAAACATGGTCAATTAAAAGAATCAATTCAAACTCTTATACAGGAAACTATTAAAAAATTAGATGAAGTTAAAGATTTAGATACAAAAATGAAAATTATTGATACAATTAGAATTGTAACTGAAAATAAAATTTTTGTTGAAATTGAAAGAGCTAAAGTAACAAAAATTTTAAGTGATATTTTATTAAATGAAAAAAATGATTTAGATAAGGCTTGTGAAGTATTATCTGAATTACAAGTTGAAACTTATGCATCAATGGAAATTGAAGATAAAATAGAATTTATTTTAGATCAAATGAAATTAAATAATATGAAAGGTGATTTCCAATTTTCAAAAATTTTATCAAGAAAAATTTTAATTAGAACTTTAGAAAAATTTGCTGATCTTAAATTAAGATATTATCAATTAATTACTGAAATTGCACAATTTGAAAATGATTATGAAAATATAGTTAAATATAATTTAAATATATATAATATTCCTAAAATTCAAGGTGATTTAGTTGAATCTTTAAAATATTTAAAGAAAATCGCAATTTATATTGTTCTAACACCATATTCAAATTTACAAAATGATCTTATATCAAGAGTTGTAATCGATAAAAATCTTTCTAAATTACCAACAGAAGAAGAATTAATTAAAATATTTACAACAAAGGAATTAATAAGCTGGAAAAAATTTGAAGATGTAATTGTTTCAAAATTATTGACTGATGAAATTTTCAATCAAAATAATGAAAAGGGTAAATTACATCTTGAAGATTTAAAGAAAAGAGTTACTGAATTAAATTTAAGGGTTATTTCAATTTATTATTCAAGTATTAAATTAGATAGATTATGTCAATTATTAGAATTAAACCAAATGGAAACAGAAAATTTCATTATTGATTTAGTTAATAAGGGTGATTTATACGCCAAAATTAATAGACCATTCAATGTTGTTAATTTCATAAAGCCAAAGACTGAAAATGAATTATTAAATGAATGGAGTGGTAATATTGATAAATTGTTGGAAAGTATAGAAACTATTGAACATTTAATCAATAAAGAAGAAATGATCCATGCATCAGCTAAATAATTATTTTGTAATTTATTTAAATATTTTCTATATCCCTAATAGTTAATTGAAAGAAAAAAAAGTACTATATATATCAAAAAGTTATCATTGTATCATTACCGCTTATATTTATTTGTTTATAAAAATTATCATACATCATTATTAGAATTAAGAAAAAAAAATTAACTAAAAAAAGAGTAATTGATTAAACCATTAATTTATTTACTTATTTATTTTTTATTGAGATTATAATTGTCATATTCATGTTCAACAATTGCAGGAGAAGTCTCAACTCTACTTGCTTGAAACTCTCTCTCTTGTTCTTTACGTCGACGAGCACCTTCAACTAAATTATTCCACCTTTCCTTTAATTTAATAATTTCATTCTCCATATGAATTTTCTCTCTTTCCAAAGTTGATATTTTCTTTTGTAGTTCATCAATGATATTAAATGCAGATTCATCAGTAATTTGATTAATTTTAGTCCATTTTTTATTATTTTGCATGCCAGATTCTACATCTTTAATTACAGTTACAACATCTTTAACTACTTGTTGATCTGCTAACATTTCACTATAATATAACATATTTAATTTTGTTAAATAATCATTTCTTAATTTTAAATCATCCGATCCTTTAAAATTTAATAATTGTAATGAATGTTCAATTTGATTTATTTCAGTTTTATTTATTAGTGGAACTTTATAAGATTTAACATTGTTTGGTACTTCATTAGTTCTTATATTTAAATTCTTTAACAATGAAGTCTCAATTTCTGCTATAGTAGAATGAAATAATTGTAATGATGCATTTTCAATCGATGTCTTGGTCGATAAAGACGATATATCATTAGTTTTGGATGATGATTCTTTTGATGAATTATTAGTTGCATTTGCTTTCTTCTGTATTTGTTCATATCTCATTAAATTTTCTAACTGATTCAGACGAGATGTTATTTGATTTCTAAGTACTTCTAAAGAATCAACAACACCAAATTCATCTCGTTTATTTTCATGCAATATTTTCGTAACTAACATATTTAACTTTGTTATGGCATTATTATGATGATGAATGGCAGATATATAATCTCGATTATGTGTTGCACGTTCAGCATCTTGTTCGGATTGATATATCTGCGTAAAAGATTAAAGAAAAACTCTCACAATTCTTGTTAGTATTGTTATCAATAAAACTAATAAAAGGTATGAAATCAGATTATAGGAAAAATAAAGATATTGTAAATAAAAAGAAAGGTATTACATACTTCCACAAGACCGTCCTGCATAATTATATCTAACTGTGAAAGGAATCAACCAACAATAGTAACAATATAGAATAGTTTTTAAACTTTAAATACCTACATACCTGTTGTGTAAATAAACATGTCGCCTCCCGCTTATTTAAAAATTTAACAAGACGATAAAATAATCAACAATTGAGCTGACGTAAGCGGAGAGCAAGTGGGATGTTGGCATTCTCCATTGTTGATGATTCAATTCATACGTAACTTCAGAATATTTAAACTGCAGGACATAACTATTTCATTACTTATTGTCACTCTTTCCAACAATACCTCTCGTGTCTGGTTAATAATATCTTTATATTAAACAATTTTTCATCAAACGATACCATCTTATTGAAGAATTGTTTATTTATTTTTCTTTTATTTCTTGTATTTTTTTTTCAATCTTATTTTAGATTTATTAATCCAATTAGATTCAAATTAGTTCATTAATACCATTCATAAATCCTTGAAATTTACAATTTGACATCAAACAAACCTACATTACACAAAAATATCTTATAGATACAGCTACCAACTGGTTTGGGATTGCATTTTACTTTTTATTTCACTCTTTTTACATTCTTATTACATTGATTGCATAACTTCACTTTTTTCTTTTCCATTTTGATAATCAGCAAATACTATGAGCACAGAAGCAATTGAACTAAAACTTAATTCTGATGATGAAAATATAACATTAGAAAAATTCTGGAAAATGGCAGATGACCTTTTTTATACCAAGGTATATTATGATGCAGATACACATGAATATTTCACAAAACATTATAGAAATACATTAACTGAAAATTCAATTAATAACACAGACGATAACAATGGTGAGAATAATGAAGAGAATAATGAAGAGAATAATGAAGAGAATAATGAAGAGAATAATGAAGAGAATAAAAAGGGAGGAACAGAAAATATGAACGATGATGTTGCATCAACAGACTCTCAAAAATATGATTTAGAAGTTTGTACAGAAGATGAAATTAATACATTATTAGTTAGTTTTATTACCTTAACTGCTAAATATTTAGATCCTTTAATAGCTCAAGTTGGAGAAGAAGAATTCTTCAACTTAATTACTGAATATTTAATGCATTTTAAATATTATCAAACTCATGTTGATTTTTGTATTAGGAAAATGTTATCATTATTGATTTACTCTGTGAATTTAAATTTAAATAATTTACATCTTAATGTTGATACATTAAATGAATCAATTAAAGATAAAGTTAACGAAGATATTAATACAAATGAAAAATTTATTAAAATAATTGGTTGGATTCTTTATAAACAATATGAACATGATAAAAAAGAGTTATTAGAATCCTTAAAAGATTATAATGGATTCATAACTTTGTGTAAAGTTTTACAAAATTATATTGCAATTTCTAAAACTCTCAATGATGAAACTGATATGTTTGGTAATAGTTATAAAAATTATATTAGATTAACATTTGACTTATGTAAAAATTTCAATTTTTCTGATGATCTAAAAATTGTTAACTTAAATGATATTATTTATTTATTTGATAATTTGAAAGTTGAAGCAAGAGATGAAAATGAAATTAATTTCCTAAAATTTAGGTTATTATTAGTTTTCAATGAGCAATATATGTTTCAATGTGGATTGAAATTAGAGAAAGATAATAAAATAAATTATATTGTTGATGCAATGATTAAGAAAATTACATATTTTCAAGTATTTAATGAAACGCTTATTTTGAATTTTAATAGAGAAATGGATAGAGTTGATCAAATATTAATGTTAAAATTTTTATATGTTGTATTCTCAAATAAAGAGACTAACAATTTAGTTTATTTAAATGATTTAAAAGTTATTGTTGATATTATAATTCGTCAATTATTTGATTTACAACTTAGTCAATCTGAATATTTAGTTAATATTTATATTAGAGTTTTACATTGTATATTAACAACAACAGAATTGAAAAATCATCATTATAAAAGAGACGAAATTATTCAAGTGTTAGAATATATAATATCATCAGATGATGCAACAGAAAAGACTAAAAATCTGGCACAGAAATGTTTGGATTGTAAATTCTTTAATATGAATAATATGTCAAGTGAGTCATTATCATCATTATCATCATTAAATTTGCATCATCATAATCATCAACATGATAAAACTTATGCTATGAGTGATAAAGAAATATTACATAGAATTGGACATGAAACTACGCATGCACTTTTAAATCCAGCATCTACATTAATTGGAATACCAACGCAAATTATGCAACATGTTGCAAGAGCACCAGGGGTTATAATTTCTACACCTTATAAAATGGCTCATAATATACATTTAAATAATGGTAAACTATCATTTTATGATTCAGAATCGGAAAATGATAGTACACCACCACCACCTCCACCAAGAGTTTCAACTAGACATCAAAATCACTTAAATAATAGCAGAAATAATAGAAAAAATAGTAATATCAATGGTCCTACTACTAATGTCAATAAAAGTTTACCAGAAAAGAATCAAGATTTATCATCTTTACATTCACACAAACAGCCATTGCCGCCACCTAGAAGAACACAATCACCTCAAACTCCACAAACATCATTGACACCATTATCGGAAACTATATCACCAGCATCATCACATGTACCACCTCCACCTCCACCTAGGCCATTTTTAAGAAATCATAATGCATCAGCAAATGATATTAATACTATTGGATCACAATTAAAACCCCCACCACCATTAGGTAGAAGAATTGTTAGACGTGGATCATTTAATGGGATTGAGAATGTTAAATCATTATCGGAATTACAAAATTCATCATCACCTTTACCACCTCCACCGCCACCTCGTGTTAGAATTGGTAAAGGTAAATTAGATTCAAATTTATATAATAATCATAATAATACAAATAGTAATGATTCTGAAATACAAAGAAATTCAGGTACAATCAGTAATAATAATAGTAATGATTCATCAATTCAAGTTGAGAACAATAATATAAATTACAGGAATGGAAATGAACGAGCTGGTTCTAATGTTTCAATCAACAGTATTTTAAGTTCTGATATTGGAGATACTTCTACTTCTATTTACAGCAATATGACTACTTCAACTCAACAAGATCGGCAAAAGAGAACGGCACCACCGCCACCACCTCGTGTTTTATCCAAATAGTTAGCTAGATAAATAGCTAGATAGATAGATAGCTACCTATTCAAAACATACACATCGGAAATATATACATATTTATTCTGTGAATCATATACATACACTATATTAATGCCTAATCAGTCATTTTGATCAAACGCAACCAAATTCCAAAACTGGCAATTCCCGCCACCCATACCGCGACATTAAATGCTATACTAATCTGAGCGGTTATTGAAGGGTTTAATTGTTTGATTGATTATTTTTTATTTTTTATTTTTTATTTTTTATTTTTTATTTTTTATTTTTTATTTATTTTTTTATTTTTTTTTTTATTTTTTTTTTCAGCACTAACAGTTTCTCTCGCCAATTTACATTTCTCTTTATGCCCCAAATCAATCAATCAATCAATCAATCAATAAATCAATTATATAATATCGATCGATCAAATTCGATCTCCCCATCATGTCAGAAGAGTTCTTATGACTGATTTAGCTTATATAGCTTGCAAATTTCACTTTTATACACAACGTTATTTTATAAACAACTTCTCGGCACTTTTATCCGGTCTTTATTAATATATACTTTATACATATACATATAATACATACACACACACACCTATATATATATATAATATATAAGAATAGAAATATCCGTATATTTGTTTTCATTTTTATTCTTTTAAACATATCTTTATCTTCTTTGATAGTTTTGAGTCTCTTTTGAAAAATTTTTCACTTTATTTCATTTTATTTTATTTTATTTTATTTTATTTCACTTTATGTCTGGTATTCAAAGTCGTTTTCTTAAACTATCCAAAATGTCTCATTCAACACTTGCTGATATTGCTAAAATTGAATTTAAACCAGCTAAAAAATTGGTTGATAGAGACTTAAATCCACATGCTTTAGTTGCAAAATATGCAGTTCGTGGTAGAATCCCAACAATGGCAGAACAATTAAAAGGTACTCTTCAAAGTGATCCTGATGCTTTACCATTTGATAAAATTATTTCTGCAAATATTGGTAATCCTCAACAACTTGATCAAAAGCCAATTACTTTTTATAGACAAGTTTTAGCTTTAATTGAATATCCAGATTTATTAAATACTGAATATGCTTCAAAAATTTTCCCACATGATGCAATTGATAGAGCTAATGAAATTATGGAAAATTTAGTCTCAGTTGGTGCATATTCTCATTCAAAGGATGTACTTTATTTTAGAAAATGTGTTGCAAGATATATTGAAGATAGAGATGATCATCCATCTGATCCTGAAGATATTTATTTAACTGCAGGTGCATCATCAGCTGTTAATTATTTATTAAGTTTATTATCAAATGGTCCACAAACTGGTTTCTTAATTCCAATTCCTCAATATCCTTTATATACTGCTTCTTTAGCTTTAAATAATGCAACTGTTTTACCATATTATTTAAAAGAAGAAGAAAATTGGTCTGTTTCTGCAAATGAAATTAGTGATGTTATTAAAAAGGCTAAAATTGATGGTGTCTTCCCAAGGGCAATCGTTGTAATTAATCCAGGTAATCCAACTGGTTCAATTTTAACTGAAGAAAAAATTGCTGAAATTATTAATGTTGCAGCTGAAAATGGTATTGTTATTATCGCAGATGAAGTATATCAAGAAAATGTTTATGAAGGTGAATTTGTATCTGTTAAAAAAGTTTTAAGAGATTTACAAAAAATTGATAAGGAAAAATATGCAAATGTTCAATTAGCTTCACTTCATTCAACTTCTAAAGGTATGATTGGTGAATGTGGTCAAAGAGGTGGTTATATGGAATTAATTGGTTTTGATAAATCTGTTTTAGATCAAATCTTAAAATTAGCTTCAATTTCTTTGTGTCCACCTGTTATTGGTCAAGCTTTAGTTTCTTTAATGGTTAATCCACCACATGAATCTCATCCATCTCATGGTCCTTTCCGTTCTGAAAAATTAGGTATTTATAATGCACTTAAGGAAAGATCTCATAAACTTTATTTAGCATTTAATAAAATGGAAGGTATATCTTGTCAAGAACCACAAGGTGCAATGTATTGTTTCCCAAAATTAACATTATCTGAAAAGGCTAAAGCTGCAGCTGCAGATGTTGGAATGGCACCTGATGAATTTTATTGTGCTAAACTCTTAAAAAATACAGGTGTTTGTACCGTTCCAGGTAGTGGTTTCGGTCAAGTTCCAGGTACATGGCATTTAAGAACAACTTTCTTAGCTCCAGGTACTCAATGGATTGATGATTGGGCTAAATTCCATGCTGCATTTATGAAAGAATATAAAGATTAAATTATTTAATAAATAAATAAAATAATTTTTTTTAGTAATTCATATGTATATATACTTTATTGTTTACCTCTTTTTTTATAGCTTGCTTCAATAATAATACTTAATATTTTTATAGTAATCGAAATCACTTTCCTAAACAATTAATTACATTAAAATTAATAATTAAGTTTTTCTTAGTTGTTTTTTCTATTTATAATTTACATAAAGCTATCTATAAATTGATTAAATAAATATATAGTAAAAAAAACAATGTGATACGAAATAAAAATAGTAAATTTATTTTTAATTTAATAATTTTTATTATCATATCATTAATTACGTTTCGAAAACAGTATTAAGCAGTTTTAAATTTAAAATTTTATATCTTATTTGATTACTGATCTTTCTTTTCAGTTTCTTCTAATGTTAATTCTTCATAAACATAACAACTACCAACAATGTTCATAGATATCCAAACTGGCAGCCATGTGAAACATATGAAAATCCAGGTCCAACATTGAACTCTATTATATGCATTTAATAATCCAGCAAATAATTCGATTGGGCCATCTATAAAGACTTGTATATCAGTAACTTCAATATAATCAAGAACTCTTTGAATTTCTTTTTGTAATAAGGAAAATTCAAAATATTGAATTAAATTACGCAATCTGTCAAAATTAAATTCGGTTTTGTATAATATTCCAATAATTAATAACCATAGAGCAGGACAACTTAAAATTAATAGTATACTATTTATAATTCTAGTCTTAAAAGTTGGCTTTGTTGAATATCTAATAAAGCATAACGGTGATGCGCATATAGCTATAATAAATGATAATGAAAAATTGAGAACCATTAAACCAACCAATGAATATCCCATGAAAAATAATGCAATTAAACTTAATGCACGTGAGTAATCTGAATTAATTTTGATTTTAACTGTAAAATATGATAAAATTGGTAATGATGATAAAGCTAACAACGGAATAACAAACCAATTATATGTTAACTTTGTATAATCAAACTCAATTGTTTTATCAAAAATTTTAGATGTGTATAATGACATGACGACACATGATAATATACTTATAATAAATGTCAAACATGCAGCAACCAATGGAATTGCTCTAATTGATAAGCTTCTTTTTATCCTTAAAACAACATCAGTACTGTTATTAACACCACCAATCCAGGCATTTATGGAAGCAATCACAAATGCACCTGCTGCTAATCCACTTGCAGGTAAATACATTCCAACAGAAACAAAACTTCTTGGTGCAAGTAACAAATAGAAAAAGAAACTTTGGTGAAATTTTTCGAGTAAATTGTTAACACTTCTAAATGTGCTCTCAATAACTCTTCCAAAAGTTGTAATATCATTTCTATCACCTGCAATTCCACGTAGTGTAATTGCTTGAATATTCCAACCACTGAAACATTGCGCATCAAGGGATTTGGTTATACCAGCACCTGCAATTGTGAAAATACCATAAATTAAGGAATATATTCTACTAAATAAATCATTTGTCCATAATTGTCCAAATGGAGTTCCATTGATACTAATTTTAACTGATTCATTTTCACTGACCATAATAGCAGTATTAACCAAATCAAGATTTGGTAATTGACCATTAACACCAGTATAATCTAATTCAATATAACCAATATTATCACCAGAAGAAGGACAATCTAGCACAATTGCAGCTTCAATACTACCACCTGTATTATCTAAAACTGTATGGTATGAATCAACCCAATTTCTTAAAACTGCATCACTATCTTCAGGAAAAACTATGATTATATTCTTTGCCCAAATAGATAATCTATGAAAATATCTTGCTAAACCTAAACTTAAGGATATAGCATTAACATTATATAAACCATCTGGATTATACCATGGAGTGGCAAGTACCATAGCTTCAGTATCATCACCTTTCGGTACATGATAAATCGCATATAAAGTAGGTTTTTCAATTCCAGTTTTTGGATCTTTATAATTTAAAATTTCAGTTTTATAACCCATAGTTGTCAATAAATCATTTAGGAATTCATTTTTTTCACTTAATGGTAAATCTTTCATTGCTATTATCTCATTTCTATATCCACGTACATGATTCCATTCACTTTCTCTAAAAAAAGGATGTGCTTGTGATGGCATAAGAGCATTTTCACTAATATATGTATGTCTATAATTACCATCAACAGCCAAATTAATCATGAATGCAATTGAGACAATTATCAAAACTAGTGATATACGTGGTAATAACCTCACCAGTTTATTCAATCCACCTGTTTTAACCAGCTTTCTTTGAAGAATTTCCAAGAGAGCCATTTTATTTAATTATATCAATAGATTTAATAATGTTTAATGGTTGATTTGATCAATCAAAAGAATATTAATTGCTGCAAATCAAATAAAAAAATTGACGTACTTCTTTTTGAAAACAAAGAACAATAATAACATCAACACGTATTAATCATCAATTGCAAATAAAAAAAGATTTCTTTCTTCTCGCGCCCGTAAAAAACATGTTGAAATTATCAAGGGTTCAAACTTCAGAAACACTTTCGTCAATAGAAAAATAGAAAACATTTGTAATCGACACATTTTTTTATTTACTACTCTATATATATCTCCACATTATATAATGCTATAAACTTTATACACTTTTTCTTGAAAAAAGAATTAGTGAAAAAAAAAACAGGAAAACTTAAAGCACAAAAAGTGACTGTACGCAATAAAAACATTGTTTATTTTTTTTTTGCAATCAAATTCAAAAGTTCTACCTATAATCCTTAGATAAATACCATATTTTCATCAACTGTGAGTTTCATTAGTATTACTATTATTATTATCACTAGAGTTACTAGAATTAGCATTATTTGGTAAAATAGTACTCGGATTATCATTAACATTAGTAGTTCTCTCTGTAGCATCTGCATTGTCTGTCGATGTTGGTAATGTTGAATTTCTAGAATTTTCAAGATTTGCTGATGGATGAATATTATCATCAAACATTGAAATTTCTCTAGTTTCGACACCATTTGGAGTTCTCCTACTTTCAACACCTAAAGGAGGAAAGATACCACCAAATTGTCTACCAGTACGTGAAATTGGTCTTACAATATGAATTCTATTAGATGTAGGACGTTCTGTTGATCTTGATCCTAAAGGATCATCATCATTTCTTCTTGATAATGATGAAAATATTTCACGAATAAAATTAACCAAACTTTGACGATTTGTAGCAGGTTCATTACGATTATTACGAGTATTGGGTGAGGTATCACTATTAGAATTTGAATTAACTCCCCCAGCACTTGAAGTCGATGATGGAGTTGATACTAATGAGGATCCACTTAATCTGCCTTCAGACCTTGATCTTCTCATTGTTGCTAATCTGTCTAATAAGTTACCTCCTGGTGTTGATAATAAAGAACTTGGTACTGGAATTGGAATCTGATCTTGAGTTTCTGTAACAATATTAGTGTCATCATCTTGATCTGATAAGCTAAATGTCATTACTCTATTATTAAAATTTTCAATTAATGGTCTACAATTACTAATTATTCTTGCCAAATTTGGTAATGTAATTGTAACATCTCTAGATTGTTCATTTGAAGTTTCCATCACATTTGGAATTTTTTTTCTACAGAGTGGACAACTACTATTAGTTTTAAACCATTCACTTAAGCAAGAAGCACCAAAAACATGACCACATTTCATAACAATAGGGTAGTGGGTATATGTTGGAGTTTTACTCTTTTGTTTGATATCTTGGTTATTTTTCTCTTCTTGGTTTGTTGTAATTGAATTACCTTCATTATCTTTACGTTTTTTATTTGAATTTATTTCATTATTTTCATCATTTTCATCTTCAGAAGTTTTTCTCTTGTTTATATTATTATTATTATTGTTGTTACTATCACCATCATCTGATTCATTATCCTTATCTATATATTGATCATAACAAATAGGGCATTCTAATTCATTTTCTTTTAAATCTTTAACTTTTTTAACTTCTAATGCTTCAAAAGTCTCTTTTGAAACACCAGCTGAATTTCTTAAACTAACTGCAATTGTTCTTAATGCAATTTCAGTTGCTAATTTAACTAATACGCTAACATTATCTTCATTTGTTTCATCTATACTTGGAACATATAATAATAAAGAACCACTATTACTTGAATTGTAATCATTAGTTCCACCATATACATAATTTACTGTAAGAATGATATTTCTTGATTCATTTGGTGTTGAATTATTATTTGAATTAATAGTTGTTGATGATGCATTAGTAATATTATTATTAAGTTCAGACTCATGATTTAAATTATTTGGAAAATTTTCATTCTCGTTTTGACCATATACTCTTTCAAAAACTCTTTGTAAAGGTGCAAGAAAACGAGATACTGGTTGTGAGTCATCATTATATACACCTTCTCGAGAAACATCAAAAGCTGGATAATCTAAACCTCGTATCCTTCTAGCTGGAGTTGTTGATTCTAATGTTGTTGGTGTAGTTGTGAGTGTAGATATCGATGGTGGTAAATTAGTTGTTGTGGATTCTAAATTATTACTATTTGTCCCTGTAGTATTTGAATTGGAATTTGTATTTATATTATTATTGGTATCATCAATATTGTTATTATTATTAATTTCATTTTCTTCATTAATAGAACTTTCTGTTGTGTTATTATTATCATTAATTAAAGATGTATTTGGTCTTGAATTTGATTGGGGGGTTGATTGAGTTGTTGATTGAGCCGAATTTCGTAATAATTGAGCTACAGTCATAAGAGAAGCAGTTGAAACTGGATTTGAAGGCTGTATTGGTTCACCAACTTCTATTACCAGCATCTGAGTATGGCCACCTCTATATTGAACTAAAACTGGTGGCAAAATATAATTACCATTTTCAGACCTTGATATTCCTGCTTCTTGTAATGTTGCAGGTGGAGCAGTTGAATTATGCGATGGCATATTCGATTGCTGGGGATTAGTCGATGTAGAAGACATTTCTAGTAAGTGTTTGTTTAATGATATAAGTAAACAAAAAGGGGGAAAAATAAGGAATAAGAAAGAAGAGAAAGTGTTGGATGGGGAAATGCCAAAGGAAAAGAGGGACCAAAAAAAGTATACTATATATATGGTCCTTATCGTTGCCCTTAGTCAGAATGTAAATAATTAATAATTGTATGTTGATCGTTGATTTGTAATTTGTAATTTGTAATTTGCAATTTGCAATTTGCAATTTTCATAAACTGATGAAAATTAATTCGTTTGGCAGCTCGCGGGCGAATTCTACACTGTGCACGCTCGCTCGTTTCTGTGCTGTGGGAAAGACTGCCAAACTTCGTTGGTGGTTGGTGGTTGCTGTCGTCGGTGGGGCTTTTTCTTTTTTCTCGCACTGTGCACAAAATTTTGCATTTTCAGCGTTTTTTTACGTTTCTCGTTTTTTAGCTGAGGTCTGAGCTCTGAGCTCTGAGGTGGTCAATCGTCGGGCAAAAATAAATATATATGTATATAATATTTAATTTCCAATCTGGGAAAATTTACAAAGATGGTGGGTGATTTGGGTTTCTTATATATATATATTTCTCATTATAATGGAAAGCTTTGAGAGTCATTGATATCGAGAGGAATATTAAATATTAGTGACTGCACTTTCTTAAGGCTATCTTCATTGTACCACAAAAACCGGTACAACAAATCCAGAATATTTACAACCGAAAGGAAATCTTAGTAAATATGAAATATACTAAAGATTATATGTCCTACACATATTGTTCAACATGAAATAATGATAACAATATTAATAGCTTTTGAAACTTAACGTGTGTAACCTTCAGATATAATATTCTACTTTAGCTTTTTCATTATGTAACATGTACTAATAATACGTATTTATAGAAGTTTTTTTGATTTCGTCACAAATGACTCAATATTTGGTAAATGGTTATAAGAAAAAAATTTCAACTAGTTTTTTTACTATATTATTTTATGTCAAATAAATCATATCACTATTAATGGAAAGACTTATATACCAAATAAACTATTCCAGTTATTTCACTAGTTCTTCCTTTTAACTTTTTTTTAGTAGGGTAATAATTAACATAATTTATATAAATTAAATTTGCTTTCCTATTTTTATAAATATGAATTAGTTTTTCACTGAACATATTCTTTTCGCAAATTCAAAAATATTATCATTATAGTAATCACCAAATAATGTACATAAATAACGGAAACTCTTTTTGGGATCAGAACAAGAATTAA
>JAJLVP010000266.1:0-111272 GCA_030570435.1 Pichia ethanolica | reverse complement strand
AAAAAAAAAAAAAAAAAACAAAGCTTTAATATATATTTTTTTTGCTATCTTATATAACTTAATCTTTGTTGCCTTTGAATTATTGTAATTTTAAATCTTTGATAATTCAAATAAAAATATTGTAACTTTTATTTACTTCTTGAAAAAAGTATTTGATGCTCCCTCCTCTGAATAATATTTAGAAACTTAAGTTATATAACTATCTTTCGAAAAGCCAAAGGTACGTATAAAGAAAATTAAATTTACTCGATAAAACTATTTTTTCGATTGATTTTTATTGATCATATGACAAAAAGTCAGGTACATAAGAGACTGAGGTAAAAAACACGGTATATTTTCCGATGTAGTGTAATGGCTAGCACGGTTCGCTCTCACCGAATAGATCCGGGTTCGATTCCCGGCATCGGAGTAAATAGTATTTTTTAAAAGTTTTTATTTTTTACCTAGTTTTTTTTATTTAAACTAGTTAATGATAAGTGATAGTTTTTAGGATTAAAAAGAAGATTAAAATATTAATTATTATATAACATTATCAAAATATTGTAAATAATTAAGCTTACTATTAAATTTAAAATTTTAATTTGGAATTTCTAATAAAAGTTTACCACTCGTTTTTCTTGATTCTAAATCTTGAGTTGCAATTGGATAATCTTTTAAAGCATAAACCTTATGAATATCAATATTTAATTTTTTAGAATTAATCAAATCAAATAAAACTGTAGTGTAATGCTTGAATTCTTCAGGTTCAGAAACATAACCAAATAATTGAGGTCTTAAAAGTTTAACATTTTTTGGTGATAATCTATTTATAACCAAAGGTGGTACAGCACCAGATGCATTACCATAAGAAATAAGTGTACCTTTACGTCTAATTACTTTTAAGTCTAATTCAAAAGTATCTTTACCAATTGAATCAAAAATTGCTTCAACACCTTTTCCATTTGTAATATCTAAAATTTTTTTCTCTAATTCATCAATTGATAATTTTGATGAATTTAATAAAAATTCAGCACCATTTTCTTTTGCTTTTGCTAATTTTTCATCAGTTGATGCAATTGCAATTACATGAGCTTTCCTAATTTTACCAATTAATTGATCTAATAATAAACCAACACCACCTGCAGCAGCTGTAACTAAAATATAATCACCTTCTTTAACATTATAAGCTTCATTAATAAAAGTTAAAGCAGTTAAACCTTGAAGTAAAGAAGCTGCATAAACTTTTAATTGTTCATCAGTTTGATCTTGACCTAAATTTAAAATTGAAACTTTATCAGCTGGTAATTTTGTAAATTGAGCAAAATTTTCATTACCAAGATAAACAATTTTGTCACCAATTTTAAAATTTTTGACGTTTTTACCAACTGCAACAATTTCACCAGAAGCTTCACGACCTGGAATATATGGGAATTTAGCTGGATAAATACCATTACGGAAATAAACTTCAATGAAATTAATACCTGTGAATTTATTCTTAACTAAGATTTCATTATCTGTAATTTTAGGAACTGGGAAATCTGTTGAATATTTAAGAACTTCTGGACCACCATTCTTTTCGTAATAAATGACAGATTGTTTTTCTGGAATTGAGACAGTTGTTGACATTTTTCGTTGTATGTTATTATATCTATGATTATTATTAATTGAAGTTAAAATGAATGATTTACTGAATTGAGTTGTTAAAAAAGAAGTAGAAACTGAACTCTTTAAATAAGTTTTTGACAAAAACATTTGATTTAAAAAAAAAGCACAAAATAGATTAGTAATCCAAGATAAAAATACAATTAAGATCAAGAAATATTAATAATATTAATAATACTATAAATATTATTAATATTTTGCACTGTGGAAATTTCTGTGTTTCGGTGTTTTGCAGTGAGAGAGACGACGCCACACTTTTCTGTGGAGTTTGTGATAGTTGTTCATTTCTTCTTACGAGAGAAGAGTTTAATATTGATGTAGATTGTACTGATTGGATGAATGAATGACCTTCTCATTCATTGCATAGAGTAATTAATAATTGAAATAGATTAAATAAGATGTTTAGTAAGATTATATTATTTTCGATATTGTCAAGTTTCCTCAATTTGAGTATTGGGGGATCAGTTTATGATAAGAAATTCAATGTCATTAAGAATCCAATTAATTTAATTAATTCTATTGATACATCAAACCATACATTATATTCTATTAAATCAGATCAGATATATTATCAATGTTGGATTCCAAATATACTTGATGATAATAGCGATGATGATATAAGAAAGGGGAAAGATGGAAATGAATTAATTGATAATGATGAAAATATAAATAAAAAATTAGTTTTAGAGAAAAATCAAGCAATTAGTGCAATTAAGGAATTTAATAAACAAAATCGAAATAAATTTATAATGAAGAAAAATGGATATTGGAATTATATAATTCGATATGATCATGATATTCATCAATTTCATCAAATTGATAATTTAAATAATATGAATGAAATTCATTTAGTTGATGAAATGATTTTAGCTGATTATAAACTTGCTTCATGGACAAATGATGATAATACTTCAGGATTTACTTCAAAACCTTATTATGAAAATGAAAAATTTAAAGATCCATATAAAACAGAATCTGATTTTGAGTTAATTAAGACAGAAGATGGTTTAAAATATGTTACCCAACGAATTAGCAATGGAGAGATTTGTGATTTAACTGGTTTACCTAGATCGGTTACAATTAAATATATGTGTAATGAAAAAATATCATCACCCGTTATACGTTCAATTCATGAATGGAAAACTTGTGAATATGCAATTGAATTAGATAGTAATTTCTTTTGTGATTTTGAAATGTGGACACCACCAAAAGAATTAATTAGTAATGATATTAATTGCTTTCAAGATTTAGATAATATTCAATTTACAGAAAATATTGATATGGTTAATTTACAAAAAATGAATATTGAACCTTTAATTTCTGGTATTTTCTATTTAAGGGAATTAGATAATGAGAATAAATTTTCATTAATTGTAACAAAAGATTATGGACTTTGGAATAATGATATTGAAGGTACAAAAATAAATGAAACAAATTTTGAAAAAATAATAATGGATATTTCATTAGGTTTTCAAAATTTTATAAGAAATAGAAGATTAGGTCATAAAACAGAGGAAGGAATTGAAGTCGTTAAAGTTAATGATGTTTTCTCAATTATTACCAATGTTTATAATTTTGATAAAACATTAATTGGCAAAATTCAGTTAGAACAAGATGAGAATGGATTTATTGTTAGTTTCTTTTCTGATGATGATGTTCCAGAGGAAACAAATTTTTTGAAATTTAAGCATGGAAATTTACTGAGTTAAATAAAAAAAATATAAGTTTATACAATTTATACAAATACATAGGATTTAATCTTTTTTAATGTTTTAATGTTTTTATTTTTTTACTTCCTCTATTTTTACAATAATCAATTATTTCTTCCTTTTTGATTTTGTAGTCTTTGAGCTAGACACAGCAAAAGATGCAGGTAATGTACCTTGAGAAACATGTTGTAAAACTGGTATTCTTTTATCAATGGATATATCAAGTTGATTAGGATTAATATTTTTAGCTTCAATTAAACCAGTTAAAAGCCTTTTAATTTTAAAATATAATTTTGTTTCATCATTTGATGGTTTGAAAATTCTACTACCAGTACCTAAAACATTTTTATTATAACGTGCATGCTTTTTTTGGCGTTCAATTCTATCTTGACGTAATTGACTTAATTCATTTAATAAATCACTTATAGTTGATTGAACATTGTTTGATTCAACGGCTTTTACTTCATTTTCACTTATTACATTATTATAATTCCATTGAAACATATTTGATAGATCAATTTTATATTTTTCATCTGAATCATTATTATTATTAATGTCAATTTCATTCTTTTCTTCCTTTTTATTATTCTCTTCTTTAATTTCATTATCATTTTTTTCAGTACTCGATTCTCTTTCATCTTTGTGAATAGAATTATTTATTTCAATGTCATTTGAAGGTTCGTCTTTTGAAGATTCATCTTTTGAAGATTCATCTTTTGAAGATTCATCTTTTGAAGATTTATCTTTTAATTTATTAATTGAATCATCATATTTTTGCTTTAAATCAATTAATTTTTTAAAACCAATTTGTTGACACCAAGTTAAACCTTTCCAATCATTTGAAATAATTGATTGAGTTTCATCATAAGTTGGAGCAAAACTAAAATTTAAACTTGTTAAACCATTACCATGTTTAAGCCATTGTGAAGATATTAATCTTAACCAATTTGGATGCATATAATTTTCTAAAATTTGTCTAATATTTGGAATTTTACTATCAGGATTTAAAAATTTTGATAAAGTTTCATTATTAAATTGTGATATATTTGGTATAACATTATTAATTGTAATACCAAATGAAGGATCAATTATTGGTTCACGATCATCTAAATCTGATTTAAAATTATTTAAAGATGTGAAAAAAGGTATATTTCCAGAAGCAAATAATGATAATGATTTACCAGTATTTGAATAAAATGAAGAAGTTATTATATCGAAATCTTTTTCTAATGTATTTGCTAAACCATCTGTTGATTCAATAAGTTTTAATTGTGATAACATTTGATTTTCTCTATCTTTTATCTTTTCTTCGTCAGTTTTATCTTCATTTTCATCTTTACTATCTTTATTATTATCACTACCACTACTACTGCTATTATTATTATTATTATTATTATTATTATTATTATTATTTTTAAAACTAACACCTAGTCTTATAGCTTCCCTTAATAAAAGCTCTATTGATATTTTATAAAATTGATCAATTTTCGAATATATTTGAGGATTATCTTCAAATTCCAAAATTTTGATTATACAAGATAATTTAATATCGTGAAATATATCATAAATTGAAGTATATAAATGACTATTGAATTTTGAATTTAGTGAAGTTTTATTAGATTCTTCTATTTCTTTATTATTATCTAAAAACTTTAAAAATGAATAATTAATATCTTTAACATTTTCTTCAAAGAAAAGTTCTTTATTTGGAAATAAAGTATCTAAAATACCCAAATTTGTATCTAATTGTGAATAAATATAGAAGAGGGATTCTAAAGAATTTGTCAATTGTTCTGATTGCATCTTGCACTATAAAATATAAAGCCAAATAATATAGAAATTAAAATGTATTTATATATTTATGTATCTACTAATTAATCCTTCCTTTCTATATATTTAAAAATATAATTGATTCAAATATAAACAAATGAATGTATACACAAACTGGAAACTGAGCTAAAGGAAGAAGGCGAGAAATAAAATTAGTTCACAACTCACACCAAAAGAGGGAGAAAAAGAGGGAGAAAAGTGAAAAAGGGCAAAAAAGAGGGAAAAAACAAAAAAAAATAATTAAATTGTTGTCCATGCGCCACAAACACGTTTCTGCGCCACACGCTGAGGAATTAGATCGACACCGCCACTTCCATCTCCTGCACCGCCACTTGACAAATGAACTCCGTATCTTGGAACTACATTGCATTCTCTAGTTTCAATTCCATCCTTAGTTTTACCTGTATCAATTGGTTTACCTAATGGTTTAGAATATGTTATTAATCCACTACTATTACCAACATTAACAAGTGCAGCAGATGTAATATCATTTAATGGATGCATTCTAATTTTATCGTTCTTACTATTGTTACTTTTTTGTAAATGTGAATAAACTAAATAATTTGGTGCTTTACCACTTTTAATAATAACACTATTTGGATGAATAAAAATACTTGATGACTCTATATTATTATTATTATTATTTTCATAATCTATTTCTTTAATATATCCTGGTGTAAAATATGGTATATTCATTATCTTCATATTATTACTTAATTTAAATTCTTTATCAACTAAATCTAATCTAAATGCAATTTGATCAATAAAACCAGCTGTTATCATTTGTTTAATTGCTTGGATTTGAATTTTGGTAGGTTTGTTTAATTTCATTTCATTTTCATTAATTTTATTAGAAATTGCAATACTTTCTTTCATTGTATGAATTTTAACAATATATGTTAATTGTTTTCTTAATTTCTCAATTTCATTCATTTGCTTTTCTCTTAAGAAATGATCTTTAAAAAATTTACTCCTTTTAGATTTTGGTATATGATCACTTGCACAAATTGCTGATAATAATTTTAAACTATCACTATATTTATCTAATTTTGTAAATAATTCATTGGATTTATTATATTTTTGCCTTAATCTCCTCTTTCTCTCTAATTCAAATTGATTTTCAACAACAACTTCCCCCTTCTTTTTACCTTCACTACTATCATCATCATCACTTTCATTATAATCATCCTTTAATCCATTATTTTCTTTCTTTTTATTTATTTCATTAATTTGAATACCTAAATCATATTCAGTTAAAAATGGATCTCCAACTGACATACCTGAAACCAAGGCAATTATATATGGTAAACATCCTTGTTGATTCGCAATTAATAAAATTTTAGAAAATCTTGGACTTAATGGGAATAAACTCATCTTTTTACCAATACTTGTAATTTGTAATTTATCTTTATCTAATGCACCTAAATATTTTAATAATTGTTCAGCTTTTTGTAACATTGTTCTACTAGGTGGTGTTGGAAATGGGAAATTAATTACAGTTTGAATACCCATACTTTTCATATTTAAAACAACACCTTCAACTGGCATTCTTAAAATTTCTGGTTTTGAAAATTGTGGAAATTCACTTTCATAAACAGCTGATGAATATAATCTATAACAATGACCAGGTCCCGTTCTACCAGCTCTACCAGATCTTTGATCTGCACTAGCTTTAGAAATCCAATCAATTTCAAATGATTGAACTCCTGATTCTTCATCGTATTTTCTTTCTTTGGCACGACCACAATCAACAACATATCGAACATTAGGAATAGTTAATGAAGTTTCAGCAACATTTGTTGCAACAACACATAATCTTGATCCAGCTGGTGGATCTTCAAATATTTTCATTTGTTCACTAGTTGGTAATAATGAATATAATGGTAATACATATAATGGATCATTCTCTGTTTGATCTTCTTCTAAAGTTTCTTCAAATCCTTCTTCTTCATTATCATCATCTTCTTCATTATAGTCATCATTGATTTCAATTTCATTAACATCAAAATCAATTTCTTCAGCTTCAACATCAGCATTATTTGGATCAACTTTAACATCTAATGGTTCATTATCATCATTATCATTTTCATTATTTTTAGTTATATTTTTATTCTTAAATGGAAATTCTTTTCTTAATTTTTGAACCATTGAGATAATTTCAGCTTTACCTGTCATAAAAACTAAAATAGCACCCTTTGGTAATTTTCTATGAATTTTACATGTTTTTCTAAATGCTTCTTCTGTATAATCAAAGGGAGTATGTTTATTAAAATGAATTGAGACAGGATATTGTCTTGAATCAACTTTTAAAATAGGCGGTGGTGTATCAAATAATACTTTGTTTTCACTAAAATCTCCAACTCTTAATGTTGCACTCATAATAATTAATTTCAATGGTGTAAATTTAGTTGGTTCCTTTTCATGATATTCTCTTCTTAATTTTAAAACTCTACTTAACATACCAATTAAAATATCTGTATTTACATTTCTTTCATGTGCTTCATCAATTATTAATGCTGAATACTTTGTTAATAAAAAATCTGTCATCATTTCCCTTAATAAAACACCATCTGTCATAAATTTTAATGATGTCTTATCATCAACAGTTGCATCAAATCTAATTTGATAACCAACTTTATTAGAATAATTACCCATTTCATTACCAACTCTTTTAGCCATTGATACAGCTGCAACTCTTCTAGGTTGTGTAATACCAATCATACCAGGAGTATCTGATCCTGGAACACCATAACCAGATTCAAATAAAAATTGCGGAACTTGTGTCGTTTTACCAGAACCAGTTTCACCACAAATAATTACACAATCATTATGATGAATAGCTTCCATAATTCTACTTTCTTCGGCAAAAACAGGTAATTTAGATCGTGCATCTTGAATTTCATTATCTCTAATTATATTTACTGTAACTATTTTTCTTTTTAAATTTTCATTAATTGGTATGAAATCTTCTTTCAATCCATCATCTAAATCTTCTTTTCTTACGATACCAGTATACCTCATTTGTGGGCCCGTTGGAGCTGTAAATAACTCACGACCTTCAGATTTACGGACTTGTTCTTCGGCCCATTCTTTAAAATCTTTAGCCTTCTTTGTGTGTTCCTTTTTAATATCAACTTCGATTTCAACATCGTCATCAGATTCATCTGAAGTAAGATCATCTTCACTATCTTCATCTTCCTCTTTCTCTTCTTCTCCTTCTTCTCCCTCTTCACCTTCTTCTTCACCTTCCTCTTCATCTTCATCTTCCACGTTGCCATCTTCTTTATCATCTTTCTCTTCATATTCATCACTATTTTCAGCCTTTACATTGTCATCATATATTTCTTCATCTGAGCTATCACTACTTATAAAATCCATATCATCTTCTTTATTTTTATTTTTCTTTTCATCTTCTTCAATTTTGGATCTCCATGAATAATTTTTCTTCTTCTTTTTAGGTTTTGCCTTTTCAATATTACTAAAACCAAAACCTGTACCCATACCAGAAAATGGTTTTGCAGGTCTATAATCAATAAATCCAGAACTTGAAACTGATGTATTTTTAAATTCTTCATCTGCTGATTCTTTATTCTTTTGTTCCTTTTCTTTGTTATCATCTTCATCTTCTTTAAGTAATTGATCCCAACTTTTAACCTGCCTTTCTTCATATAATAAAGCTCTAGTTTCATCATTTGATTTACCTAATCTTTCTAATTCCATTGCTTCTATAATTTTTTCTTTCTTTGTCTTTTTATCACCTGTACCAATGAGTTTAGCAGATCTTAAAATACTTGTGTCAATTCTAGTTTCTTCTAATTTTTTAAGTAAAATTTCTTTCTCTTCCCTTTTAAGTTGATGTTCAATATATTTATCCAATCTCTTTTTTTTTTGTCTTGAAAGCTTCTCTTTATGTTTTTCTAATAATTCTTCTTTCAATTTTCTTTTTCTTTTAGATTTCTCCTGTTCTATTCCATCCATAGTATTTGAATTGTTGTTTCCATTTTCCGATTTCTCAACATAGTTATTTCCATTTTCAGGCTGTTCTTCATTGGTGTCAGTGGAAAGTTTATCTCCAGCTTTACCATAAAATTTTCTAGCCATTTTCAATAGAGACCTATCTTACTTTTATTGATATTAATTACCAATAACAAACCTATAACACCAAAGTCAGATAATTATCTTATAAGGAAATTGAAGAACCTGAAAATAAAAATAAAAAAAATCTAAAAAAAATTTGCAATAGAAAAAGTTCCACAGCCTGAAAATTTATTCCTCTTCAACTATTTTTTTTAAGTTTGCAGATTGTAAAGATAAAAGAAAATTGGAAGAATTCAATTCAGTCGATAGTTTGAACTCATTTATCCTTTCACCATTTTGCCTTTAGGTAAATTACAAGATTTTACTAATTTGAAAATAGCTACAAATTTTTAGACGAAAATAGTCATTAGGTTTCCCTACTAAGGCATGAAAGAGAAAGTGACGAAACAACCTTATATCTTAATATTGTTTTTTTTGGCTCTTGTTATAAATTTAAACATCCTTTTGGCAAATCATTTTTATTCACTATTAAAGTCATTATAACTATTATTCAATGGCAATATCTAAATGTAAACATAAGGGTAACTTAAACAAGAGAATCATCCGAATATGAAAATACCGGGGAATTATCCATTCTTAGGAAATTTAGCGAGAAGAGTGATATTTTTTATCATATTATTTTGTTCAATACTATGCATTTAAATAGATAAGCTTTTCTTGATCTTATTATAGCTATGTTTTGAATGTTAGTCATATAAACACTTTACGAACAGTTATCAATATATAAGCACAATATGAGCATAAAGTCAGAACCATCTGATGAAAGTTTACCCAATAATGAAGATAAACCTCAGGTACAATTATCAGACAATCAAGAAATTACTCAATCAAGTAATACTACTGAACCACCCCCAGAAGGAGGTATTAAGGCTTGGCTTGTTCTCTGTGCAGCTTCATGTATTATGTCAATGTCATTTGGTATGTGCAACTCATTTGGTGTTTACCAAACATATTATGAGAAACGATTTGAGAATGTTCCATCAAATGTTATATCAATCATCGGTGCACTACAAGCTGGTTTGACACTTTTAATGGCAGTTCCATCTACAATTGGAATGTTTTATGTTGGACCTCAAATAATGGTAGCAATTGGAACTTTACTTGCATGTTTATCTTTTATGTTTTTATCAATTGCCAAAACAATTGCAGAAATTTTCATTGTTCAAGGTTTAATGTTCGGCTTAGGTTCTGGTATAATGTATGTTCATGCAACAAGTGTTACATTTCAATATTTTCATAAAAAGAAGGCTTTAGCTCAAGGAATTATTACAGCTGGTGCAAGTTTAGGTGGTGTCTATTGGCCAATTGGTATAAGTAAATTAATTGATAAAGTTGGATTTCACTGGGCAAATAGAATAATCGGCTTTATTTATATTGGCATGGCTGCAATTGGAATTTTACTTTTAAGACCAAGAATTAAACCCAAACCAAGGCAACCAGGTCAAAATTTCTTACGCATAAACTTCAGAGTTTTATTAAACTGGCAATTTTTAGTTGTTGCAATTTCTTGGTTTTTATTTTTGCTTGCATTATTCCCAGGACTTTTTTATTTAGATTTATTCTGTCTTAGAGCTGGAGTAAATATTAATTTTCAACAATATACAGTTGCAATTATAAATGCATGTGCTTGCATCTTCAGAGTTCTTCCTGGATTTGTTGCGGATAAATTAGGTAGATTTAACATCATTATACCTGGATTATTATTATCTGGTATTTTCCCATTAGCAATGTGGATACCGGCAAAAACTTCATCTGTTAGTATGGCCTTCGTTGTTCTTTGGGCATCCGCAACCGGTATACCAGTTGCTGTATTTCCTCCAATTGTTGGCCAATTATTCAATGGCAATGATATCTCATCATACTTATCCTTTTTTTTTGTCTTTGGAGGTTTTGGAAATTTTCTTGGACCCATAATTGGTGGTACTTTCATCCCAAAGGGTAATGTTAATACGACTCAAGGTTTTGATAAATTAGCAATTTTTTGCGGTATAATATGTCTTGGATCTGCATTACTTATGACTTTTCTAAGATTTATAAATGAAAAGAATATATTGACTAGGTATTAATTTTGTAGATTACATATATATCATATAAATAGAAAAAGAATTAAAATGATCGAAACATCTTCTTTCGCCAGGAACTTAACATGAAAATCACAAAATTACAGCGTTTGCTTTTTTTTTCCATCCCACAGCCCGATTTTTTCTGCGATTTAATGTTGTTGTTTAATTGAATAAGCCTGTTATTTCAAATAAAATCGTTTAGAAATGTAAATTAAGTATCATTTAAATACAATTCAGAGCATAGTGAACTAACTAAAAGCAAAAATTAATAATATATTATTCTAGATCAATTTTTTTTTAGAATATAAAATATTATTAAATGAATTGAGATAAAAATTAGGTCATAGTAAATATAACTACAAAACAATAAACAGATGTCATATGAATCAAATCAAAATACGGATGGTCCAACATTGCGTAGAAGCACAAGACATACCAGATCAAATACCCTTGATAATGAAATTAAGAAAGAGAAGCTAGAGGAACCGAGCTCAGATGAATATGGATTTCTAGATTACCAGAATGTTGCAAGAATTCGATTAGGTAGGTATGAATTTAATACTTGGTATGGAAATTCTGCATTATTTAAAGAACCCATGCCTAATAAAATAAACAAAAAGCTTACTACAAAATTATTATTTAAAGAAAATATTACAGAAGTCAATTTATCTCCCACCAAAAATTCATCTTCAACTATAATATCATTAATAAATAATCCTTTGATTGAAATTGAAGATAAAAAACCCTGGGTTGACGTTCTCTATGTATGTCCATTTTGTTTCAAATTCACTAATATTAAAATTGAATGGGAACAACATCTAAACTGTTGTAGATTCAGAAACAACTTACCTGGTAAAGTAATGTACAATGATGGTCAATTGATTATAAGAAAAGTAAAAGGTATAGATCATAAATTATTTTGCCAATGTATGTGTTTAATGGCTAAATTTTTCCTTGACAATAAATCAATTTTCTATGATCTTGATTATTTCGATTTTTATGTTGCCTATCAAATTTTGGATAGAATAGAAGTACCAATGGGATTTTATTCAAGAGAATTACTCTCATGGGAATCAAATAATTTATCTTGCATTTGTGTATTACCTTGTTATCAAAAGAGAGGTTTAGGTACAAAATTGATCGATTTTTCATATAAACTATCAAGATATGAACAACAAATAAGTGGACCTGAACGTCCATTCTCACCATTAGGAAAACTTACTTATTTGAGATATTGGTGTCGATGTTTGTCTCTCAGTTTTGTTTATGGATCATTATCAACAAAGAAATATGTCACATTACAGTTAATAAGTGAAACGATAGGATTTAGGATTGAGGATATATTATTAACACTTTCATTCCTTGGTGTTCTATATACAAATAATAAAAAAAATACTAAGATGGATTATTATCTAGAAAAATACAAATACAGTGATCATTTTGTATTTGTTCAAGATGATCATTATAGAGTGTTCATAGATAAAATTAAAATTAAAAAATGGATTATAGAAAATAAAGTGTCCAACAAACAAATATTAGAACCTAATTGTTTTATATTTTATTAATATATTAGTACATAGAAAAACAACTTTATTATTCCTGGAATAAACTTTGCAATTCTTCCAGCTTTCTCTTCCTTCTTTCCTCATCAGTAATGGTTAATGCTTCACCCAATTGATTTTTCTTTTTTTGAATTGCCAACATCCTTTCTTCAATACTACCCTCCATGATAAATCTAATAACTTTAACATTTTTTCTTTGACCAACACGATGAATTCTATCAATTGCTTGGAATTCGATAGCATTATTCCAATGTGGATCCATTAAAAATGCTCTCGATGCTACTGTCAAATTCAAACCAACACCACCAGCTTTCAAACTTAGTAATAAAACACAGATTTTTTTTTCACCTTCTGGAATTTCTTTTTCAAATTTACTTAAAACATGTTGTCTTTGTTCTAAATTTAACCTTCCATCGAATTTGAGTATTTCAAACTCACCTGTATATTTTTCTAATTCTGTACCAATAATATCTAAGAAACTTGTAAATTGTGAAAACACGATAATATGTTCACCAGGTTGTTCTTGCCTAATTTGCTCTAAATGGATTAACAGTGCATTGATTTTAGAGGATTGTCCATTAGGTGAGAAAGGCCTAACAAAGTAATCTCTTGACTGATCTGAATTGTGTGATATGATTGGCTTTTGAGTCAAGAACTTTTCGTTAGCATCGATATTGACCAAATCAGCTGCAGACATTTTATTTTTCTTAACTGTTCTAAATAATCTGTTCCTATTGATCTGTGTTCGACACATTGGACAAAAGACTTCTTCCGCTTGAAGCATTTTATTTTGATCCTCTTCAGACTCATCATTTTCTTTTCCATGTTTCAGTTGAAATTCAAAATGTTCTGTCAGACATTCTATACAAAAACAGTGCTTACATTCTGTAATAATACAAGTATCAATATTAATTGGTCCAGTACAAATAGAACAATCTGTATTTATGAAATTCGGATATTGGGTATAAATCTGATCTTTGATTTCTTTGATCATCTCAATTGAAAGTTTTTGCTGATTTTCGTTAGTTTCAATTGTTTCAACTAATGATAATACTTCATCATCAACTTTTGTTGATAATTTCTGTTGTTTTATTTCTTCATCCTTACCAGTGTTATTATTTGCAGAATCGATATCCTCAAGTGATTCTTGATCACCAGTTTTTATCAAGTCAATATGGCAACATACCTGCCTTAATCTTAATAACTGTGTTAAAATAGTTGAATAATTTTTAAATACCATTCCAGATTTGAAATTCTCATTAAATGAATTAACAGCCTTCTTTTTTAACCATTCATAAACAACGGATTCTTTTTTATTGAATGATAATTTTTCAATGGTAACTTCTTTAGGCGGTAAAACCACTAGATAATTCCCATTTTTATCCTTTTGATTTTTTGTTCTACGCAAAAGAATTGGATCCAAAATTGATTTGAGTAATTCAACTGCAAATGTGACATCTTTACCAGTTTCAAAAGGATTGGATATACAATGTTTCCATAAAGAGTGATGGCACCAAGGGTTGAGATTTAAAAAATGAACCAATGAAAACAAGTCATCTAATCTGTTGATAATAGGAGTACCAGTTAAAACCCACTTCCTATCTGTCTTCAATGAATATATCGACTTCGCAGTTTTTGTTGTCTTGTTTCTAATATTATGGCCTTCATCTAAAATAACTCTCAAAAATTTGATAGAGAACAAACCAGAATTTGTATAAGAACTGTCAGTTTTATTTAATCTGGACCATTCTGATTGAACCATCCCGTAAGTTGTTAAAACAATAGTTGGAGGATCTGGTCCACATAACAAGTCTCTTAAATTTCCAAGAGAATCAGAGCCATAAAAAGTAAAACAACGAAATGTTTTGTTGTCTTCAACAACTTTTAGAAATTCCTTTTCCCATTGACTTAATAAAGCCATTGGCACAATAATTAAAGTAGTTTTATATGCATAATTATCCATTCTTTTACTTTCGTCATTACAAATAGACTCATAATGAATATCTTTTGGAAACGATAAAACTAAGGATAATGTTGTGATAGTTTTACCAAGTCCCATTTCATCAGCAACAATACCACCCTTACAGGACGATTTCAAAACAGGTCTCGTTAGTGAGCAGGTCCCTTTATAAACATTTAGATAAAATTCATCTTGACAAATTGGAGGTAGTTCTAAATTTATTAACCTTTGAGGTACAGAAGGCCATTTATACTCTTTCCAAAGAGGATTAAGTGTATTTTCAAACGATTTTAACTGTTGAATGACATTATTTTTCTCTTCAACATCATAATCGGGATTGTTCATTCCAATCATATCATATTCTTTCTCACGTTGTAGCATCCAACTTAAGCCTTGTCTTTGATATGGTCTTAATTCAAGTTTAAAATTATCCGGAAAACTTTCTGGGATATTTTGTTGAATTATGTTCACTTCGGTACTTCGATAAAGATCTTTAACTTGATTAAACGAAAGTGTTCCACCATCATTTCCTTCATCTTGTTTTGTAGTTTCATCATCGCTATCTTCAAGCTCAATAATTTCTGCATTTTTATGTAATTCATCAAATTCACTATCATCATCATCTTTTTCATTATTATTAAGAGGTTTTGTCATATCAATTAAAGTATTTGGGATCGTTTTCGAATCAGAGCCCTTTAACCCTATTTCTTTGAATAATTTCATAACTAATGTTTTCAAGAAAGTACCAGAAAAAATATTACTATCTGATTTTAGATTTTTCAATTGGCTAAGTTCATCATTGATTGAATCATTAGAGTCATTATCTTCAAATAAATGTTCAGATAAAAAGCAATCTGTTTGAATATAAAATGTATCCCCTGTACTTAATCTTGACTCAGAACCGACTAATAATTTGCTTTCAAATACAACTGCCTTTGCATCAATTAAACCACCAAATATATCTGCAATATTTTCAGTTAATCTTCCCATTTCTCTACGGGGTCCATCAGGCTTTTCTTGATGATAAACATAAACAACTTCGGAGTGTGTTGGCTTGGCAAATACTAACCTGTTGTTGGAGATTATAGAAGATAAACTAAAGATAGATCGAGTACACCAACATTTTACAGTCAAAGTTCCAATATAGATTTTCCAATACTTTTTTTCAATTTTCGGAACATCATCTTCTAATTTGAACACTTCAGTAGATTTTTTAGAAGATTTATGAGATTTATGATTTGCCGATTTTGAGTTATTGATGGTATGATTAAAGTATATGGATTTCCCCTCAGTAAATAATGAATCCAATCCTCTTTTCCTGCTAACGTAAGTATATGTCGTTTTTTTGACAGGTTGTGCAACCTTTTCATGTTTAACTTTTTTATCGTCTGATATTTGCTGTGTTTTGCATAGATCAGGTTCTGTTTCTAATAACTGATTTATTGCCATTTGAAGCTTATCACTCGAATTCATATATTTTACAAAAAGTGATCGACATAAGTCTACCTTTATATTTGGAAAGATAGCTTTTAGCTTACCACAAAAACTTAAAAAATCTTCATTTTTGATAAATTTGAATAATGGTGCTTCCTCTAGTTTTGTTTCCTCTAAATCATGATCAAAAAAACTCATGTTATAGAAGAAATGGAGAGAAAATTTCTATGTTAATATTCTATCTCAGGTTGAAGCTTATTTAATGTACATTGGAGATTTTTAAAAGGAAGAAAAAAAATCATGTGGCGTTTTTTATTGTATGCCAAATTTGATCAACTAATAGAATAAAATTTCACGCGTTGTGAATTCATGTTAAGATTTTGATATCAACTTAAAAAAGAAGAACTTCTCTATAGCAATCTACAATAATTTTTGCGGATAATTCATGATAATAAATACTGAAGTAGGTTTTAGAGCTGAAAAAAAAGTACACATGAGGAGTATAAACTAATAAAAGTAAGTAAGTAAGTAAGTAAGGAAGTAGCATCAACAAAAAAATACATATATAACAAAACGCAGCATTACAACTGTAAAAGAACTGAAATTAAAGCATTAAAACACAACTAATCATTATGTATCACAAAGAAAAAGAAAGAAAAATGAATGAACACGAAAATATAATGTGTATTAAAATGCACTTTGATGATACCAACTTTGAAAAAACCTCTAAATATATATAAAAATCACCATTTGATAAATAGACCCAAAACCAGACATAAACCTTTTTCAAGTTTACCTTTAATTTAATAGAGATGAAAAAGAAAGTTTAATATAGAAACATTACACCCAATTTTAAAATCTCATATTTTTTTTTAATATTGTCATTTTTTCGTAAGAAAGATATTATTGTTATTAATATTTTATTAATATTTTAATTATTTTAATTATTAGATAACGGAAGTTACCGTTTTCATTGGTATTTAAGGAATTTTGCCTGAAATTTTTTCAATTCTATCTTTTCATGCAAATAGTGTTTCCAATTCTGCTAATGAGATATCTTCTGGACTATCAATGTCTTGATTTAAGAATCCAGATCTAACAGTTTCTAACCATTTAGCACTTATTGAAGGTTCGACAGATGTATCATTCATAATTGAACTTGTAATCGCATTAACTGAATCACTGACAGTACCATTATAACTACCAAGTACAACTGCCCTTAATGCAGCAACTGCAGCAGCAGCATTTGGTGTATTTGCAAATGATTTCCTTGGAACTCTTGGGGTTACAGCAGCAGCAGTAACAACTCTTTTTGATTGATTCAATGAATTATTATTACTACCATTATTATTATCTTGCGATATTGAATTTGATGAGTTTTGTCTTTGTTGAAAATCTTGGTTTGCTGATGAAGAATTAGATTTTGTTCTTTTATTGACAAAACTTATTGATTTAGATCTTTTACCAATACCAGAAGGAATTCTTTCTGTTATAATTTCAGAACCACGTCTATAATAACCATGATTCTCATAGACACTAATATCATCTTCATCATCTTCATCATCAAAATCTGCTCTTAACGAATTATAGACATCATCTTCATCATCAGAATCAGGAATTGCAGTTAAATATTGATTAATCCTTTTGTTGGCAAAATCACTTTTAATTGGATCAGTCTGCTTGATGTTATTATTAATATTGTGTTTATTATTGTTACCAATAATAACTTTATTATTATTATTATTATTAATTGAGTTATTCATATTGATATTATTATGTAATTGTTGAGAATTCATATTTTGCATTGGCATTGTAATATTTAAAGATGCAGTTACTGGAGCAACAGAATATGGTACAGATAATTGAGGGATTGCAAAATCTATTGAACCATTACCAAATGGAGATGATTTATCTAATTGTAAACCAGCTGGAGAGATTGATTTTACAGAAGACAAATCCTGAGTTAAAGGAGACTGTGAACGATTGGAAGAATTCAAATTTGAATCATTTAATTTTCCTGATTTTGATTTTGGAACGTTAGATGAATTATTTGAATTTTCAGAAGCATCATTTTGATTGTCGATTGATTTGTTTTCATCGTTATTATTATTACTATTATTACTGTTGTTATTACTGTTATCAGAATTGTTTGAATCAGCTAGAGCGGAATTTTCAAGTTCTTTCTTTCTGAGTTCCTCAATAATATTTTTAACATAAGATGGATAATTTGGTGACAAAATACCACGATAAACATAAACCATTCTCTTTGGTGAAGAATCAGCCCAATCTCTTGATAAAGCATAATGAATTGAACTATCACCTTTTTCAACTTTTTTAACATATGCATTTAATTTTGCACTTACTAAATTTGAAGTTTTAGAAGATAATTTTGACATATCAGGATGTCTTTCAAGTAAAACATCACAAATTTGTTTAACAGTCATACCTTTACTATTTGGATCATGATCAAATAAAATAATAAAAATAGCTAATAAAACATTATCATCCATTGATGGATGTGACTCAGGTTTTGGTCTTTCACCTGTAAGTGGAACTGAAGTTGAAACACCACTTGCAAAATTAATTGTGCGCTGTGATTTTTTCTCCTTTTTCTCTTTCTTTTCTTTATCTTTCTTCTCTTTCTTTTCAATCTTTGAAATTTTATTTTCGGAATTTTCATCCTTTAATTTTGGAGTTTGAGATGGTGTTGGAATAGAACTTAATGGAGTCGCAGGTGGTATAACGATATCTGGAGTTTCATCCATTACATCTGAAGGAGCAGGAGATTCATCAATATGTGATTTTTTGATATTTGAATTGACAGATTTTGAAGATTCTAAATTTGATGCAATTTTTTGTTTTAATAAAGAAGGAGTAGATTTTGAGTTCCCATTATTACTTTCAGGTGATGTTGGTACTGACTCGATATTTGTAATTTTTTCATTATTGAAATCAGATAAATCTTCCGAAGAAACGACTTGATCTTGTGACATGATTAATTAATTAATTAATTAAATAATTGACTTATAATATATAATGTTTGTGAAATGAGTGAATGTAATTTTTGTTTATTACTATTGTAATTACTTTATTTTTGAGAATATAATTTTAAATATATTAAGTTAATAAATATTTGAAATTTCTTCTTTTGTTTTGTTTTTATTATTTGCTTTGAAATATGGAGAGATGTCCGTCTAAGTTCAAAATATTATTAATTTGGAAATGAATCAATAAATGAAAAGTGATTGAACTCGGGTTCCAAAATTTAACACCAATTTCAAAAGCTTAAAAATGTAGTTGATAAAATCAACAAAATTTTGATAATGAATATAACAATATGAAAATGAAATAATTATTTATAAATATAGTAATATATTTTATAAGTTGAGATTATTTATTACTTTAATAATTAAATAGTAAATAAATAACAACTTTAGATTAAAATAAATTAATAATTAGACTAAAAGAAATTTAAGAAATAAGTAAAAGTAATAATAAAAATCAGAGTATTAGTATTTATGAACAGTAATATGTGTTGAATATCTAAAGATAAAAATTCATTAATATCGATTAAATAAATAAATTGATAATGACCGGAAGATAATGAAAGAAAATTACTTACGTAATATTGATTTATTTTATTATGTGGTAAATATATTATTATTATTTATATTGTTAATAATAAAATTTTTCAAATTTGTAAAGTATATAGATAAGAATATATAACTTGAATGTAAATCTATATCTATTAAAAAAATATCAATAAAAATATTTTTTCTTTTAGTAATTAATCAAATTTGAAAAATGAATTTAATTTGATATTGCTATAATAAAGTCTAACTATTATTAAAAATGAGTGATTGATATATTAATTGAATAAATATCAAATATTAGACTTTAATAAATCAGTTATAATATGAATTTAAGTATAAAAATTGCTTTTTTCTTTGAATGAACTGATTGTTTTTGTTTTTTTTTTATTTTTATTTTTATCCTTTTTTTGATCAAATAAAAAAAATAAATAAGATAGGAAAAAATAGGGGTTAACTTATTAAGAAAAGAATTTAAAATTATACTTTTCAATAATGGTCTACCGACTTTCCCTTTATGTTGTTAATGGATAATTTTAAATTAAAACAAACAAGTAAAACGAATAAATAAATTAAGTAAATAAGGAAATAAATTATAAAACTATATCAATTGTAACAATATAACAATATAATAATATAATTATAATATAGTAAATATAATAAATACAGTAAATTAACTACTAAAGATAAGCCGTCTCCTTAGATAAAGTGTATTAACCCTTATTAAAATTTCATTTCTTTCCTAATTAGGAAACTCCACCTCCTTTCTCTATTACTGCTTCCGTTGAAAAAACAGTCACAACACCCTAATTATAAGTACTGATCTGATCAATCATTCTTTTATTTTTTTTTGTAAATTTAAAGTTGCGTCTTTCACAAAAGGCGCAACATCACCCGCACACCGCACATAAAGAGCATCAGATCTACATAAGAGGTGTTAGGAGTGACCCGCACTATTCCAAATTCAGAAATTTCAAAGATAACATTAATTTTTAATATGACATAGCATAATGTAATTTAGATTAATATGAGATATGAGTTACGTCCTAAGAAATTAAACATATCGAGATTTTTAAAATGGTCAACGTCTTTTTTTTTTTCAACTTTATTTTTACCTTTTTTTTAATATCTCTTCTGTCTCAACTACCTTAGTAGATCAGTTTTTTGACACATTAATTATTAAAATACTTTGATTTTAACTATTAACACAATTGTATTATAAATATATACACACATATATATAATATAATATACTTCTACTTATTATTACATGTTATTAACAAACTTTTTCAAAAAATAGTATATATGCACTACCATCGCTTTCCGGTATTTTACCCATGTTTTCATCAACTTTAACTTTATCATCATCAAATTTAATCCATGCTCCATTCTTTTTAACTTCTGAAATATAATGACCTCCATCTAATGTACCATAATGTCGAATTACTCCATATAATTCATATTCCCATTTACCTTCTTGACCACGTAATGGTAATTTTTGCAATTGTTGTCTTTCTTGTTCATCTTGAATTTGAGGCCAATATTTACTCATATTTAATTTTAATGGTATATTAATTTTACTACTATTTTTAACAAATTTACCACTAACTAAATTATCACCAACAAATGAAAATCTTTCTAAATGAATAATTAATATATTAGGTAATCTAGTTATTGTTAATTGTTTTTCAGTTTTAATATTTTCTTTACATTTTGAACATTTCCATGCATTATCACCAATTAAAATTTCTGGTGAAACAAAACTATTAATACAATCATATAAATTTAATTCTTTATTTTTTAAATTTGGTATAGGAATTGATAACATATTAAATGGTATATATGTAGTTGAAGTATTTCTACATATACAACATTTTAATCTTGATGCATATTGACCAGCAAAAATTTCAATTATACTTGAATAATCAGTTTTAAGATATCTCTCCCATTCAATTGTTGATGCAAGTCTAATTGGTAAAATTTCTCTATTTGCCTCATCTTCATCAGATATTGCAGGTAATGATTCTTTATTTGCAGACCAGTTTAAATCTTCATGAATTGTATCAAGTAAAAAATGAAGAAATTCAGCTGAATCTTGTTGATCAAAATTTTTAAATGTTAAATTAATTTCACCAACAACTTTTTTAAAATCTTTTGGATTAGTTGCAATATGTTTAATAGTGTTTGATAACATTAATTTTGCTAATTTTTGATATTCATTAGTTAATTTTCCACCAGATCCTAATTTTGAATTTATAGCAACAAATTTTTGATATAAATCTTGCAAAAGATAATTAGTTAATTCTTTTGTTCCAATTAAACATTGTAATACAGAATTCATATAACAAGAATTACCTAAATTATACAATCCAGAAATTATTATTGGTGATTTATTTGGTGACGATGATCTAATTGGTGAATTTATTGATGGAACCTTTAAAATTGGTATATTAGAAATTTTTGAAGGTGAAGTAGATATTAATGAATTATTATATTGAATATTTGATTTAATTGAAGGATTAAGTACACGAGGTATAGGTGAAGGAGATCTAGTTCGATTTGAAGTAGTATTAATTGGTAATAAAAGTGTTGGCTTATTTATCAAGTCAGAATTGGAGAAATTATTATTATAATTATTAGTATTGGTACTATATAAACCAATTGGCGAAGGTGATCTAGATATAAATGGTTGAGTATGAATATAATTTTGTTGATAATTTGATATATTACTATTATTTACTGAAATTGGTATAGGATTATGAATAATTGGATTTAATATTTGTTCTTTTTGTGATTTTGGTTGTGATTGATTATTCATAAAATAAGTCCATTCATCAAATCCACCATCTAAAATTAAAGGTTTTCTTTTTAATTTATATTTTAAATCTTTATTTTTTTCATCTAAAATTGAATAAAAACGAAGTGTATCTTGTGAAATTTTTGCATGAATTGATGATTGATCAATTATAATAACTAAATCAAATTTAGATATATTTACAAAAGCTTCTAAATCTCTAAAAGAACTTAATAATAATGAATGATCTATTACATCTTGAAATATAAATGAAGGTTTAACTGAAATTGGATCTATATTAATTATATTTGTAAATAAAGAAATATGATCTATATTAAAAATTCTATTTGGACGAAAATCAATTAGTAAAACATTTTTATCAAATTTATTATAAATTTCCATTAAAGTATCAAGATCAATAAAAATTTTCTTTGAATATAAATCTAATAAATTTGAATCTGAATCATTTGAAGGAGTTGGTGAAGGTGATAAAGTACGAGGGCGAGTTGGCATAATTGGTGGATGAATTGGAGTTTTTAAATTAGGTATATTTATATTTTTATTTTTTTGTGAAGATACAGTTGGAGAGGAGGAAGAAGAAGAAGAAGAAGGAGGAGGAGCAAATGTTGTATTTTCTATTAATTTTGATTTTTCAATTACTTGATTATTTCCATTTAATAGAGAATTAAATCTTGATTCAATATTTGATTGAAATGATACTCTAACTGATTTAGCAATATAATCTTTAACATTTTTGAAATACCATAGATTATCATTTAAAATTTTATTCAGTTGTTTTAAATCTTTAATGTATATTAAATTAATATCATTATCTATCTGATTATTATTATTATTATTATTATTATTATTATTATTATTATTATTATTATTATTATTATTATTATTTAAATGATGATCAAGTAATTGTCTTGCACATGTGAAATCACAATATGCTTCTTTAAGTGAATCTAATCCAACTAAATCGAAAGAAGTATTAGATACATTTTGCATTATTTCTAAAAAATGATGTATTTGATCTTGAATAAATGTTAAAGCAATGGGTATACTTTCTAAATTGTGGTTACTATTTTTTATCCTTTCTAATGATTTTTCATTTAAAGCATTGAAGGCAAAATCCACATTTTTCAGTTGTTGTTGAAGTGAATTATGTAATACATTAGTATTAGGTACTTCCATCTTATAGTGAATAATCTATTATCTACCAGTTCACTCTCATAAAGCATCAAAGAGTAATATAAATGAAGAAATAACCCAAACAAAGACATGGCAAATCATAACAGAAATACACAAACATGCTGTTGCCCTCCAAAGATAATCAGCCTCCCACTTAATTTAATTTAAAATTTGACGGTTGGGACAAATGCAATACATGTGTTCGCTATGCATAGTAATTTATTAATTGCCCCGTTTGGCAAACTGCGCGCTTATCTGCACTCATACTATAAATATGCTATAGATATACTAAAAATAAACTATAATATTATTATGTCATATAAAAAAGTATAAAAAGTATGAAAAGTATAAAAAGTATAAAAACTATACGATAGAAAGATAGAAAGAAAGAAATACATTGACAATATCATATTAAATATATACCAACTCATGAACTTGGAAAATCATATAAATTATTCATCCCAATTGAAATCTTCATCTTCATTCTCTTCAACATTTTTACTCTTCTCTAAAAGTTCTCTACGTTTCTTTTCATCTTGTATAATTTGTTCCTTTTTACCAAAATAAACTTTCCAAAATTCTTCATCAGTAATTTTATCATCTTTTGATTCTTCTGTTACTTTATTATCATCAACATCATCACCATCTTTTTCTCCTTTTTCTCCTTCCTTTTCCTTTGGTTTATCCGCCTTAATTATTTTTTTATAAACAGATATCAAATGTAATGATTCATTATTAAGAAGTTCTTTTGATTCAATTTTATCTTCATCTGTTAATTTATAATCTTTAAATTGACCATCTTTAACAGCTTTTAAATAAATTGATGGATCACTTTGTAATTCATGAATTTCACTTTCAGCTCTAGTTCCTGGACTAATATTTTTTGGTAAACTGAATAATAATTCTGTTTTCTTTTCTTGATTTAAAACAGTCTCTGGTGAATCACCAGAAATTAATTCAGTTAATTGTTTCCCCCAACCAGACCAATTCCAACTACTATTTGATTTAGATGTATTTGTTTCTTTATTATTAGTTGAATCATCTGTTGATGTTGCACTAATCTGTGATTTAATAAATGATCCTAAAGTTCCACCAATTTGTTGTGCATAATTAATTGTAAAATTTTCAATTTTTTCTAAATCACTATCTAAATTATCTAATGCTTTATTTGTATTTTCACCTGCTTTAGTCATAAATTCAGCACTACGTTGTTTTAAATTTTCTAAATCTTCCTTTTTAACATAATCATCTAATTTTAAATTTTTGGTTAATTCATTAACATCTGATAATTGAGGTAATTTAACTTCATTCCATTGTTTTTGTAATTCTGGTAATTTTTCTGCTACCATACCTTGAATTTTATTTAACCCAGTTAGTGTAGAACCTTGAATTGTTGAATATGCTTTATCAACACTTGATTCTAATGATGTAACTAATTCATCAGTTTTTTCATCATGTTTAACATCTTCTGGTCCAACAGTTGTCTTTCCATCTGAAGAAAGGGCACTCTCTATAGCTTCTGTATCCATTGTTTATTATATTGATTGTGTCTTAACAATTATACTTTATTAATTATGAATCAACATATATAATAAGGTCATTCATCTTTCAATTTATTATTGTTAAAAAAAAAATACATGGCAGTTGAGATGGATTTCTCGCTCATAGTATATATATATATATATATGTATTACATAATCGCATGACTGCTTAATTGAATTTATATTAATATTGATTATTTTATAATATATCATGGTTTCTAAAACAAAGCAGTTGGTAAAATTCAAAAGTTATTTATATACCTGATAACTAACTACATTCATTATATTAAATTTACTAAACAAAAAAATGTCATCACTTACTTTTGTGCCCCCGGTTCGTTATAATAAAGTACAATCAACACTTTGTAGAGGTGGTAAAATAACGCCCTTAAATTTACCATTTTTAGACAGATTTCATGTGAATACAATAATATCATTAACACCAGAATCTATATATGAGAATTCAAATGATTCCAATAAACAGTTAATTGAATATATTGAAAAAAGAAATATTAAATTTCATCATTTTTTGACAGATTCTAATGCAAAGGATAAGGGTAAAAATAGAGAAATTCCAATTACCCATGAACAAGTTATTCAAATACTAGAGATAATACTACGTAAAGATAGTGGAAATGTATATTTACATTGTTCAAATGGTGGTCAAATTACAAGTTTAGTAATTGCTTGTTTGAGAAAAGTTCAGTTATGGTCAAGTGTAAGTATATTTGATGAATTTATTTGTTATAGTTCAAGTGCAAATCATAATGATCGAATATTCGTTGAAGAATTTATACCAAAATTAAGAATTCCAAAGAAATCAGAGAGGACAAGTTGGCTATGGAATGGATTAAATGAAAATGTAATTTTAAATCATCCATGTTTAAAACAAATAGAATTCATTAGTTGTAATTGATTTATAATCGATTTATTATTTTTATATTTATATATCTACATTATACATTTTAAATAAAACATTGCATCTAAAAATAAGTAAAAAGAAAAAAAATTAAAACAGTAATCCAGCCGCCATATCGACATTCCAGCCACATTGTGTTAGTGCATTTAATGCTGATTCTTTATCAAAACCCATCTCTATCAAATTATTTAATTTAGATTGCTGATCTGAAGTTAAAGTCAAAGAAGTTGAAGAAATAGGATGCCTTATTTGAACTGGATTTGGTGATGATGAAGTTTTAATTGGTATATTATTTTGATCATTTTGATCATTTTTACTATCATTTGATTTATTTTCATTTTTAATATCTGCATCAGGATGAATATTATTTTCATTTTGTAATTTTTTAACTTCCCATTCATTTAAAAATGGAACATAATTATTATCAATTATTAAACCATTTTTATCTAAATCTATTTTAATTTTAAACCTTTTCATCCAATCTAATCCAATTAATAATCCAACACCACCTATATCTAAAACTGTTAAACTTGTTGCACATAATTCTTTACCGATTAATATTGGTACTGAATGAATTCTACCTTCACTTTGTTTTTGACCAACACCTCTTGCTTGCATTTTAAAACGACGATCAATTAAATGATTTAAATCACAAGTTTCACATAATTCAGGTGTGATTAAAGATCTTTGAGCACCTGTATCAATAAATGCTGGTAATTCTTTACCATTAATTGAAACTTTAATATATAACATTGTAACATCTGCAAAAAATTCAGGATTTTCTTCATATGCTTGAGTTAAATTTTTTTCAATTGGATCAAATGGTACAATTACAATCATATCATTTGGATTTATATTTGATTGTTCTAAAGTTGTTGAATTTGAAGGTGATAATTGAATAAATTTATGCATTAAAGTTTGATGAGTTGGTGGTAGTCCCGTTTCAGCTTCAATATATGCTGCCATATCTGCAAGAGTCATTGATGGTGGCAAATCAGCACTAAAAAAACTATTATTATAATTAAACGTAAGTTGCATAATTCCTTATTTATCTAATAGATGTATTTATTCTAATTAATTAATATATATATATAATATATATATATATATAAGATACGAGAAGAAGAAAGGAATGAAGGAGGAAAGAAAGGAAAACAAGAAAGTTAAAAAAGACAAATACGAAGATAGATGATGATCTTTTTGCCACTTGCCTAATTAGGTATCAGTGCAAAGAAAAGACAAAAACTGAAAAAATTATTTATTTTTCCTAAAATTAAAGAAACAACATTAGATATAAAACTTACTACATATATAAGGTTAAAAAGTTAAACAATTACCTAGTCATATAAATATAAATTTTAGTTGATAAAATACAAAATAATACTTTTATTAATTATTCCAGTGGTGCAAGCATTGTTAATGATCTTGAACTCAACAACATTCTCTTTGTTGGTGGAGACTGTATTGTACTACCCACTTCTACAACATCGTCCATTACCAAATTAACCAGGTCATCAAAACCTACTAATTTACCTTCAATAACATGTTGATCTCTTAAATATGCACGTAATCTTTTCCCTATACATTGATCGATAAGTTCAAGAGGTAAAGTCATTGACTGGGCGGCTGATGGTTGTGCTTCTGGTTGTGCTTCTTGTACTTGTTCTTGTACTTGTTCTTGTTTCTCAATTATTTCTTCTTCAGCCATATTTTTATCTGCTTATGTCTCCTAACTACCAATAAATGAAATGTACAAGATAAACCTAGTTGTACATCACAACTCACTATCACATAATAATTAATATTGCTTTACTGTGCATATAAATTTTTATAGAGCGAAACAGATGAAAAGAAAACGAAACAAAACGAAACAGAACGAAACGAAACTTGAACGAGAAAATTGCAAATTTGGCTATTTATTTAGTGGGCGGACAACGGAGGGGCAGACAGGCGGGCGAATATGTTTCGTTTTGTCTTTTGTATGTAAAAACTGGTTATTTTAAAGATTAAAACTTCTTCATAACTAATTTCAATTTAATTCAATTCAATTTATATCAATACAATTCAAATATAGGAACAATATGTCACGCCCACAACATCTTTGTATACGTCCGTTGAACATAACAGATATTTCACAAGTCGTTGGATTAGAAATTTTAGGTTTCCCACCTCATGAACGTGCATCTCCATTACGTATAGAATATAGATTAACTGTATGTCCTGAATTATGCAGTGGTTTATTCATAAGAGAATTTAATACAGAATCAATTAATTCAAAGGAATTACCAGATCATAGTACAATTAAAAAGGAAACTTTAATAGGTCATGTAATTGGTACAAAAATGTTATCTGAAACAATAAATGATGAATCAATGCAAGTACCTGATAATTTTGAATCAATTTATTGTAATTCAAATGGTACTTTAAAAGATGAATATAAATCAAAGGAATTAAAAGATTTAGAAAATTCTGATTCTGATGCTGATTCTAATAATAACTCTGAAGTTGCTGAGACAAAAACTGAAATTAAAAGTCGTATTTATCCTTTAGGCCATCAGGATTCTGGTAGAACTATCGGTATTCATAGTGTTATAATCCATCCAGATTATAGAGGTAAAAAATTAGCAACTTTATTATTAAAAGATTATTTACAAAAAATGAGTCAACAATATGTTGCAGATGCTATAACTCTTTTATGTAAGGAAAAATTGGTTCCATTTTACTCAAGTGTCGGATTTATTGATAAAGGAGTCAGTAGTTGTAAATTTGCTGATGAAGAATGGCATGATATGTCCATTACTTTGGATCATGAAGAGGAAGAGGAAGATGAATAGATAGTATAGTAAATGTTGTTGATTTCTATATATTATTATTATTAACCTTTATAAATGACAGTAGTGTAAAAATCGTATCAAAATCGTAATCTATTATGATCTGTTTGTTTACGTAAGCGAAAACATGTTTTTCAATTAAAAAAAATATTTTTTTTTTTAAATTATTCAAATTTTTATTTTTAATTTTTTTTACATTTTTTTTTACATTTTTTTTACATTTTTTTTTTCAAAGATCGTGTTACTTGTTTCCCTTTTCTACATCCACAAAAGATACATATAACCAGCCATGGCAGTAATTTCATATAAACCTAAAGAGTCTGAAAAGCCAACTTCCAAATCAGAAAAAAAACAACCAAAAATAACACATTCACCTGAAGAATTAGAAGCATTTTTCAATTCAACTCAAAATGAAAAAAATAATCGCAAACAAGAACGTATTGAAGCTCATAGAATTGCAACATTAGCTGCAAGGGACGGTAAATTACAAGAACTTCAATTAGAAGAATCAATAGGTGAAAATGGTAAACGTGCAATTGGTTATCAAATTATGAAAAATAAAGGTTTGACTGCAAAAAGAAAGAAAGAAAATAGAAATGCAAGAGTTAAAAAGAGAAAGAAGTATGATGCTGCTAAAAAGAAACTTAAATCGGTTAGAGCAGTTTATACTGGTCAACAAGGTCCTTATGCTGGTGAATTAACTGGTATTAGTAAGAAAATCTCACGTTCAGTTAAATTGAATTAAATTCATTCTATATAGATTTACATTATATTACGGATTTTATTTTCATCATAAATTACTTTTCTAAGCTTTATATATTTTATATACTATTATATTATTTTTAATATTTCATTATTTATTGCAAAATTTTTAATACTTCATTACGAAGCTTATCAACATCTTGATCAGACCATTCCTGAAAATCCAATTCCAAAAATTTCTTTATGCGTTCTTCGTTATCCTTTATTACACATATTTCATCTTCATTAAGTTGAGAAAATTCACCAACTATATCCCTATTTTGATCAATCATATCTGAAATATATTGTGCTCTTTCAATTATCTCTAATGTAATACCACATTGTCTAGCACAATACAAACCACACGATGAAAATTCAATTCCATTAACCAATTCATATAAAAATGTTATTTTAAATGATTTTTTATCTTCAATAATTACATTCATATGATTAAACTGAATTCTATTGTCAACACCAATCAAATCTTGTTTAAAAATTTCTGTCATATGTGTTGTGATTATTACAAATGGACTTTCTTTTCCTTTATTCAAATAATGTTTAATTACACCACCTAATAAACCTGGTCCATCATTAATATCAGTACCTTTTCCAAATTCATCAATAAGAACAAGTGATTTCTCACTACTTCTGTAAATACATTTACTCATTTGTTGACAATCTTTCATAAAGGTACTTTGAGAAATATTAATACTATCCATAGTATTGATTCTAGTTAATATATTTTGGAAAATACTTAATTTAGCACTCACTGCAGGTATGAAACAACCTATCTGCATCAAATAAATAGTTATCCCAATTTGTGTTAATAAAGTTGACTTTCCACTATAATTAGGGCCTGTGATAATGATAATTTTATTCTCTTTAAACTCAAAATTATTTTTGATAAAATTTTCCCTTTTAATTAATGGATGAAATGATCCAATGATTTCAATTTTTGAATCATTTTCATCATCTTCGATTTGTGGTTTACAAAAATTGTTATTCAACGAAACATTAGCAAAACGTATCATTACATCAATATGACCAATAAGTGCATATGGTTTTAGTAACTGTTCCAAATCACCAATAATCTCACTTTTCAATTCATACAAAATCTCAATTTCCTTATCCCTTATCAAAGAATATAAATCTCCAAAATTCTTGTCCAGTGAATACATCAAATCATTTTTGTAATAGTTTGTCGTTGATGTTTGAAATACAAGGTTTAGATTCAAATGAACCTCTGAAGTTTCATTACATTCATTTCTTTCAATAGCAATTAAATATCCAAATTGTGGAATATATGCAGTAACTATATCAAATTTTGATTCTTTACATAGTTTGATTGAAATATCATTCAAAGTCTTTTCCATTTCATCATATGACTTTCTATATTGTTCAAATTCATTATCATAATCATTTCTAATATCAACAAATTCCAAATCTGTGTCAAAATCCAATACTTTTTCAATTTTTGTTTTCACTCTAAGGATACTATTACTTTGAAAGCTTTTCAAAAAGTTGTTAAAAATTGTACAGTTTGTTAATATATTACTAGATTCAATATATTCCTTAATTTTGATCAAATTAATTATGAAGTTTCTTAATTTTTTCCAAATAGAAGCTTTGAAGTTGCCAAGTTGTAAAGAATGAATCACTTTGGAAATATCACATAATCCTCTGATTCCATCCATTATAAATCTAACTGCAGAAGATTTTTTATTTTGCTCCATTTCTTTTATTATTGCTTCAACAATGAATAGTCTTTCATTGATCTTATTTCTATCATATAGTGGCTTCATCAAATAAGAGACCAGTAGAGAATTCCCTATTTTAGAACAAGTCTTGCCAAATAGATCTGCTATTGTTTTTTTGGAATTATCATCTATATTGAATTTAATAATATCCAAAGAAATCATACTTTCTATATCTAATGCCATTAGGCCATTGATATCTATGAAGTCAATATTTTGAATAATATCTGATTTTTTCAACCTATTTTGTCCCATGTCAAGAACTTCAAACTCCAAGGAGAATACCGACATTAGACAACACTAAAAAAGTCATTTGTTTGATGTTAGTAATGTTATTCATCTTATAGAGAGGAAAGTAAAATGAAAATCTTACATAATACTTATAGTTCTCCTTGAATTTCAAACGATTTAAGAAAAGTCCTAACTTCTTATTAATATTCTTAGTTTCTGCATCCTTTAAATCCTCCATTAAGTCTTGTAAAAATAATTCACCTTCAACATAACTGAATTCTTTTGAAGTTTTTAATTCAACTTTGACCAAGTCTTTTCTATTATCGTTCTCATCTAGCAAACGCTTAACTTTGCTATTACATAATACATTTCGAGGATTAAGTTGTCTGATCAATGTAATTAATAATTCTTTATCGTTACTTGAAAATTGGATAGGCTCTAACAATTTTATCTCACGTAAAATTGGATCATAAAAACAACCATAATAAAAATTTCTAGTTTCATATAAAATTAAAAAAGAAGATTCGACACGATTGGTAGTATTATTTATATCATTATCATTATCGTCATCACTTTGTTGAACAATGCAATTTTCATTTTGAACACTAAAAGAGTTATATTTTTCATCACTTATAAGTCCGTTGCTTTTGCTTTCATCACCTGTCATACAACTATAACCCCTCTTTCTTCTGAATTGTTTTGACATCATAGTTGCTACTACAATATAACAATGTATAAAAAACCAACTCTGCTGATAAATGAGCACTGAATAATAAAAGATTAGTGTACTCAAATGAGGCTCAGCCAATAATTTGTCTCTTAGAAAGAAAATTAAATACTAACAAATTTAAGATAAATTCCTTTATTATTTAATAAAAATAAAATTTTAAAACAATTTCAAAGTTTTACTGGCTTTAAATACACTTCATTGAATTCTAATTATAAAACCAATAGACTTTAGAGAAAGGTTCTAAAGGGATTTGCTCATATACCCTATGAAACAAGTATAACAATAAGAGTGATGAATGCATACCATATATGGTAATTTTAGTTCGTTTGGTACACGCAATCATAACTATATGCATAGCACAACTTTCTTCATAGTTCTATTCCCTCATTATTTGAAGATTACAGCACTTAATATTTTAGTTCCCCGTTGATGGAGTATTTAAACAGGGATAGTTGTTTTAATTTATATCAAAATAGACTAACATACATCATCTTTATCCCATTTCCTATACATTATAAATATACACTTTTGTTTAAGGTACAGTAAATTTTGAATTCTTCAAATATACCGTCTTAGACTACTAGGAATTTACATCATGCAAGATATATTTTCGAAAGTGTCCCCGAAATGTGAAGTAAATAAATTTCTTTGTAAATCTAACCTTGCTGCTAATAATGCTAAGCCAAATTTCTTTTTAAAATTAAATAATATAAAAGAGTTTGAATCAAATAAAAATGCTATCCCAATCCAGTCTGATCTCAATTCATTTAGTTATCAATTAGAGGGCAAAGAAAATTCTTTACTTTTACAGGAGGATAGCAAGTCGTTAAATGTAATTAATGCTGAACTAACTAATAATTTAAATAATACTAAAAAACATCACCAGATACCTAGAAATTCTCGTGTGCTACTCATATCTTGCTCTGACCCAAATTTGTTAGAACAATTTATTTACTCTAGCTTTAATTTAACAGATTTAACTTTTCAAAAGATACAAATAAATAATAACAAAAATGTATTGGTTATTGGTTGGTACGATTTAAGACATATTCCTTGGTATTTAAATCTCTTTAAAAAAATCAATTTTCTAGATCTTTCGTTAAACTATATTACTGATGATTTTACCTACAACTATATTTTTAACAATAATAAATTCAATCTTTTTGATGACCTGTTTGATACAATTTATTTATACATTCCTAATAATAATATTTATTTTGACAATATAAATTTCAAGAATAGTGTAATCAATGAATTATCAAAATTTGGAGCCGTTTATAAAATAGATTTGTTAGAACGTTCTTTTATTTGCTACAAATGTAGATTTTATAATATCCGAACACCTTTTGTGGTAAAACAAGCAAATAGAATAAAAATAAATGGATCTGATGTTATCATTTTTAACACCTTAATAGAACTACAATATCATATCAATAAAAAACTCCCAAAAGAATCAGTTGATTTAACATGCTTGAAAAATCCATCTTCTGAATGGAGAAAATATCATATTTTAAAACATAGACGCTTAGGATCCATTCCTTTTAGTAATTATAACATTTTGAATGAAAACAAAATTGATTTATGTAAAATTGTTTCTGGTCATGATCAAAGAGTAACATTGATGATCAAGAATATTCCAAATAAGGTTACACATACTGAGTTGAAAAATGTCATTGATGTTATCAGTTTCGGAGAATATCAATTTTTATGTAAGTAATAAAATTAGAAAATTATTGGTCATAAAACAAATTCTAAATACTAACATCCTTTATACATTAGATCTTCGTATTGATTTTGAAAATCATTGTAATGTGGGTTATGCTTTTATTTCTTTCAAAACTCATTTCTCTATTGTTCCTTTTTACAATTATCTACAAGGAAAAAAATGGAAAATATTTAACTCCGAAAAAGTATGCCAACTTGCATACGCCAGGGTACAAGGATTAGAAAGTCTAATCAATAAATTCAAAGATTCTAAGATAATGACAAATAACCCGGAATACAGACCAAGAATATATCATACTGATGGTCCGTTGAAAGGACTGGAGATTCCATTTCCGACAAAACGTAATTAATAAATAGAGTCTTTTGTTTAAGCATCACTCTGTATAATATTATAGACTAAATTTATTATTTGTTATTAACCTACTTCTAATTCAGTTTTATTCATTATATTATTAATCAAAAAAAAACAACAACTTATATACCTATCTATATTCCTAATTATCTGAACTCTCATCATCTGAACTTTGATCATTCAATTCAAGCTCTCTGCACTTTTTCAAAAACTCTATCATTGATTGTGTATCAACAGAAGCATCTATAAAATCCTTTGGGACATGGTTTTGACTATGAGCCTTAGTTGCAAATCTTCCACTATTATATTGAGTAACTAATCTTAAACACACTTCTTCATTAGAAGATTTCATTGTGCCTAATTCATTCCATGTAAACAAAAACGACTCTGTACTTCTCTGAAACGGATTAATATCAACTAAATATATCTTATTAAATGGTTTGGGTATATAAACATCAAATACAAAGCTATTGCAATCTGATTTGGCTAAAAGTACATCATCAAAGAAAATCCCAATTTTTTCTAATATTTCGTCTCTAATTTCATCTAAAAAGGAATAATAATTCAAATCTCTCTGGGATATCGCTATTAATTGTCTTTCTCTTACAAAACAACGAAACTCCATAGATGGATTTATGTCAACCCACTTTCTTAAAACCAATTCCAGTTCAAATTTTGGTGCATTCGATTTATCAAAATCATTTGCTTCATCAAACGCATGATACATATCATGATTTACATAATCAGATGATTTCAAAAGTAAGAAAAGATCAGAAGTTGAATAACATCTCATATTACGTCCTGTCATTATCCATGTCGAATCTTGAGGTGCTGACCAATTTAATTTAGGGGCAACACTACCATATTTAACAATAACATCTTTTAGTTGATTATGAAAGTCTTTGAATTTATCAGTTGGATCAGGTTTTATACTTGATCTTTTATCACTCTTTTTATCTTCATCATTTTCATCATTTTCCCAATCACTGTATTCATTATCACTGTTAGGTTTTGCATCCTGAAAAAGAACAGAATCCTTTTTATTTTCTTTCGGGAGGTCTATTCCATCACTTTCCAAATATTCTATAAACGATTTTGGTAATGGTTTAAATATATTAGCTTCAGAGAGCACATGGTTTTTAAATTTTGGATACCAATGGGAATAACTACAGTTAAGAATATCTTCAACTGTGACAGAAATTTCCACAAACTGCCCTTCACTAATTCCTTTTTCTTCACTTGTCATGACTAACTTTGTTGAGAATAATCAAATCACTTATCCAAATTTATTTGTAACAGAAAAGTAATATTTGGTGAAAATGTTTTCGGTACAATAAGTAAAAAAAATAAGCTTCTCGTCTTCTTTCCCGCGTTGTTGCCACTACATTTTTTCACCATTTTTATTTTTTTGTTGAATCTTTTTGAAGTTGATTTTTTCTTTTACCATAACATCTTAAAACTTATACTTTTCTTGAAGATTTTCAAACACTCCTTTTGTTCACTTTACACAACACATAAGCATAATCACGATGTCAACTGCAGTAGCACCATCCAATGCAACTTTTAAGAACAAAGAAAAACCTCAAGAAGTTCGTAAGGCCAATATTACAGCTGCGAAAGCTGTAGCTGACGCCATCAGAACTTCATTAGGTCCAAAAGGTATGGATAAAATGATTAAAACAAAAACAGGAGATGTTATTATTTCTAACGATGGTCATACTATATTAAAACATATGGCAGTTTTACACCCAGCTGCTAAAATGTTAGTCGACTTATCCGGTGCACAAGATGTTGAAGCTGGTGATGGTACAACATCAGTTGTTGTAATTACTGGTGCATTATTGGGTGCAGCACAAAATTTACTTGATAAAGGTATTCATCCAACTATTATTTCAGAATCATTTCAAAGGGCTGCTGAAAGGTCATGTGAAATTTTCCTTGATATGTCACATAAAATTTCATTAGACGATAGAGAATCATTAATTAAAGCAGCAAATACTTCACTTTCTTCAAAAATTGTTGCTCAACATTCTAACTTATTAGGTCCAATTGCTGTTGATGCTGTTTTAAAAGTAACAAAAAAAGATGCACAAAATGTTGATTTAAATGATATTAGATTAATTAAGAAAGTAGGAGGTACAATTGACGATACTGAAATGATTGACGGTGTTGTTTTAACCCAAACAGCTGTAAAAAATGCAGGTGGTCCAATTAGAATGGAAAAGGCAAAAATTGGATTAGTTCAATTTCAACTTTCTCCACCAAAACCAGATATGGAAAATAATATTGTCGTTAATGATTATAGGCAGATGGATAAAATTTTAAAAGAAGAAAGAGCTTATATTTTAAACATCTGTAAACAAATCAAAAAGGCAAAATGTAATGTTTTATTAATTCAAAAATCTATATTGAGAGATGCTGTCAATGATTTAGCCCTTCACTTTTTGTCAAAATTAAATATTATGGTTGTTAAGGATATCGAAAGAGATGATGTTGAATTTATTTCAAAATCTTTAGGTTGTAAACCAATTGCAGATATTGCATCATTTAGCGAAAGTAGATTAGCATCTGCTGATTTAATAGAAGAAGTTGAATCATCAGGTTCTAAAATTATTAAAATTACTGGTATTAAAAACGTTACTCATCCAACTGTTTCTGTGATATGTAGAGGTGCAAACAATCAAGTTTTAGATGAAGCTGAAAGATCACTACATGATGCACTTTGTGTTATAAGATGTTTAGTTAAAGTAAGAGCATTGATCGCAGGTGGTGGTGCACCAGAAGTTGAAGTTTCAAGAACATTGTTGAAAGAAGCACATCAATCATCAGGAGTTGAACAATTATGTTTAACTGAATTTGCTAATGCGTTAGAAATTATCCCAACAACACTTGCAGAAAATGCTGGTTTGAATCCAATTGAAATAGTTACAGATTTAAGAAATAAACATGAAAATGGTGAAAGAGAAGCTGGAATAAGTGTCAGAAGATCTGGTGCAACCAATACCTTTAGTGAACATGTTTTACAACCTGTCCTTGTCAATACTAGTGCAATCACATTATCATCAGAAACCGTCAAATCTATTCTTAGAATTGATGATATTGCAATTAGTCGTTAGATTTTATAATTTTTATAATTTTCTAAATACATAATATAGTGTATGATATACAAAGTATGTTGTATGGTAAAAAATTGATTTTTCGTGTAATAATCAATTCATTAATAATAATGATTTGTTGAAAAAGAACTACAAACCTAAAAAAATAGCTTTTAATAATAACGGAAAGGATACATGAAAAACAGTTACATAACGTTAATAAAGTATAATTATATCTTTCAAAAAGACACACAAGAACATAACAAATTAATCTAAACTGTATTTGCTCAAATATTGCTTATAAACACTAATCACCGAATCTTCCAAACTAACAAATTCATATCCTCCTGCTTTCTCAACAATATTTCTAATATCAAATTTAGGACAAAACTTCTCCATTAAATAATCTGAGCTTTTATAATCACCTTTTGCAATCTTTCCTCTCAATTCAGGAAAGTTATCGTTTAAAATATTCAAAAGTTTTTGAGCAATCGTCTGTGAAGCAACAACAAAGATTCTTTCACTTTGAAGTTTTTCATTTTCTAATGGTAAAATATGAAATTCGGCAACATCTTTAACATTAACTGCTAAAAATGCACACTGTGACTGTGGGGTAATTTCACTAGGATCAATATGAGTGACAATACTTAACATATCATTTGAAAAATTTAAAACTTTCTTAACAGAGGAATCAAATAATTGTGGTCCTAATACATATGGAGGATTAACAGTTGCTAGTTTGAAATTTGGCTTTTCATCTTCATAAAATTTTCTTGCAGCCTTTTCAGCATAGGTTTTTGCAGCAGAGTAAGCATCACCTTCAGGTTTAACATCCTCCCATTTGATTGGGTTCCATGATTGATTTGTATGGATAGCCGTGCTGTATAATTCACCAGGTTGTCTAATAGCAGCAAAAGATGAGGTTATAACAACATTTGTAACTTGTGGAGCATATTTTTTTATTGCTTTTAAAATATTTAATGTACCTTCAAGTGCAGGCTTTAGATATCCATCTTCATATGATTTATCTGGATTGTATGTAACTGGTGATGCCATATGAATTACATATTTGATTTCTGGATGTGATTGAAGAACCTGATCAAAAGCATCTGATGAAGCAATATCAGGAACAATTGTATAACTTAAATCAGCATCTGGATGTATAGTCTTGAAATTTTTAACAATATTCAAACCTTTATCATCTGATCTTACCGTTCCAATAACTCTATATTTTCTTGCCAATAGTTTATCTACGACATGGTGAGCGATAAACCCTGTTATACCAGTGACTAAAACTATTGATTGAGTCATTATTCCTTATCTTATAATTGATTAGTAAACTTTTATCTTTCAGACATAGGAAAAAAAGAAGACTATATATACCTTAAATGCATTTCTATTCTTTATGTGTTTCTTTTCAATGTTATACCAAAATGTATTAGTAAGCAACATATAAAGTTTAATTAATGTTTATCGTTGATCCGATAATATTTTTTTCTGATGTGTCAAAATCAACCGCTCCTTACACTAATCAATACTCTTAATGAATGAGTCAGAGTTATCAATTAATATAATACTTATGTTTAATAACAATAGAAATAATAAAACGATAAGAATATGTTGTTTATCTATTTTTCTCATTTTCTAATTGGTTATTATCATTTGAGCTATTATATGTACTTGAATAATGAGTTACTAAATAAATGAATTAATATGTTTCTCCCGTGTATCAAGCCTGTTGATACCTTATTACCATATAGACTAATCCAATAAGCTTTAAATATACTTTGCAAACAACCCCAAATATTTTTTTTGAAAAACTTTTAAGGAATGCTTTCCCTTTTGGGAAATTTTAGTCTGAAGTTTTTGTTGTGCAATGACTTGTTGATAGCATTAAATATTAGCTCACTGCGTTTTCTTGTAAAAATCATCTGATTGTTATGATGAAAAGCTGAAATATTTAAATGGATATAATTTTCTTCTTTTCTGATATAATGACTTTGAAAACAATAATCCCTTAATTTAGAAGTCTTTGAAATATAAAATTTTAACTAAAAATTAGTTAAGGAATATATTGTTTATTGAATAAATAAGTTAAAGAATAAATAAAATATGTAAATATATAAAGTCTATAAAACAATGAAATTTGGAATCATTTCTTGATAAATTTAACAGCATTTTTACTGAAAATATAACTTAAACCACTCCATAATGTTGTCACCGCAACAGTAATTTCTAAAGTTTGAATATATTGAAGAAATAAAGTAGTTGTTTCTGCACCAAATTGATCAGATAAATAAAGCATAAATACAGGTTTTATCATCATTGATCCTAAATATAACATCTGTAATGCTGTATTGATTTTACTGATCATAGTTGGATGAACTTCTGCACTTGGTATACTAAAATCCCAGTATCTCCAAAACGTTTTAGGTGATGGTAATGAAATATATCTAATAACAACAGCTGATAAACCCAAACAAACATCTCTACCAATTATAATTGTTGCAAGATATAATGGAATTTCTGAAGTTGTTGCTAAACAGACTGTACAAATCATCATTAACATCTTATCTGCTAATGGATCTATCACACTACCAATGACAGATTGTAAATTCCAATGACGTGCAATAAATCCATCTAAGAAATCTGTGATACAAGAATATGTAAATAATACCAAAGCAATTGTGACTTGTCCATGTAAAATCAGATATCCAATCATTGGAGCACTGATAAGTCTAGTAAATGTCAGCATATTTGGAACGGTATAAATATTTTCATGAATTTCAGCTGGAATAATTTTTTTAACATTATCTCGGAAATCTTTTGATTTCTGTAATGTTTTCTCTTTAATATCCTTTGTCATATTTTTTGTATTTTCTTTAAACTTTAGTGTACTTTGCTTAATAGCATTTGAACTATTTATTTTGGTTTCATTTATAAAATTCTGTGTATTTTGTGCAAATTTTGACTTAGGTTTGGGAATATTTGAATTATAAAGATTCAATGTGGTAGAAAATGTTCGATTTTGAACCATCAGACCCTTATTAAAGACAAATATATTTATTGGTCTCATTATATCAGGTATTCTTCGGATACCGTTAATATTTCCAGCTGTTCTTCGGGTTGAACCAACAAGCTTCGTCAATTTCCCCATCTGAATATTAAATGACATACTCCCTCTGAAATCCAATGGTTGGCCAAAAGAGAGAGAGAAGAAAAACTTCCAAGGAAGACAAACAAACCTCCAAAGAAAAACAAGCACAGACTAAAGTTCTCCCCGGATTTCAAATGTCATCTATTCGTTTATTTCAGTGAAAGTGAAAAATGTAAAATTTCCAGCTTTCCGTCCCAACATTGAAAAATCACCCACCGTTTCTTAACAATAATCGTTTTTTTTTACTATGGTAGATGTCTCGGTGATGACGTAAGCACCAACATTTTAGACATCATGAATTTTTGGTGTTCAGGTGATGAATAAATCGTCACCATTTTACTGTTAAATATTATCGTAATATCAATCCATTTACAACTATACATTGCTATTTCGTTATTGAATAACTGCATTATATTGAAATTCCAAAGATATTCTCATTGTTTAAAGTTTAGGTTATTGAAAGAATCATTTGTATTTCCTTCACTTTCATCACATTCATTTTTCTTTTCAACTTCATTTTTATCAGCATCTTCATCAATTTATTCTAATAATAACAACAAAAATAATATTAATATTGACAGTAAGAAAATATATTACTCTAAAATGAACGTTTTAGTTTATTCAGGTCCAGGAACTACTCAACTTTGTATTGATCAGTGTTTAGATTCTTTCAGACTACTTCTCTCACCATATTATTCTGTTTCCACTGTTAACGAAAGAGTTCTCAAAGAGCAGCCATGGGAATCTAAAACTGCAATGTTAATAATTCCTGGTGGTGCTGACCTACCTATTTGCAAAATTTTCAGAGGAACTATTAATGATCGAATTAAAAATTTTGTTAATAAAGGTGGTTTATTTATCGGTATTTGTGCAGGTGCATATTTTTCTTCAGGCAGATGTGAATTCGAAGTTGGAAATCCTGAAATGGAAGTTAGTGGTCCAAGAGATTTAAAATTCTTTCCAGGCATTTGTAGAGGTGGTGCAATAAAAGGTTTCCACTATGGCAGTGAAATTGGAACTAAAGTAGTAGAAGTTTCAGTAAATTCCAAAATATTACATGGTTTACCTAATACAGTTCATTTATATTTGAATGGCGGGGGTATGTTTGTTGATGCTCACAAATATTCAAATGTTGAGATTTTAGCTTCATATAAAGATAATTTAGATGTTAAAGATGATGATGAATTAAAAGGACAAAAGGCTGCAGCTGTTTTATGTACAGTCGGTAGAGGTAAAGCATTATTATTTGGTACACATCCTGAATTTAATCCAGCTTTGTTGAAAAGTAATCCTGACATACCATCTTTTAATCAAGTTATAAAATCATTAAAAGTAACTAATAGGTCCAGAATTGAATTTTTACGTGAATCTTTAAAATCGTTAGGTTTGAAAGTCAACGAGAAGGAATATGAAAGGCCTAAATTAACGCCATTATTTTTAACTTCAGTTGATAAAAAATCAGCAACTGAATTAGTAACAAAATTAGAATCAAACTTACATTATCAAATTCAAAATATAATGGATCTAGGTAAAGATAAATTAGCGATTAATAAATCTTTACAATACATTCATAACTCAATCAATGAAACTTCACAGGAGGACCCTGAACTAGCAATTAAAAAACTTTATTTATGTGATAACGAATTGCCATCAAATTCTCTTACTCCATATTTTGATATGAAATATTTTGAGGATTGCCTTATCCAATTTTACAAAGATTCAAATCAAGCTTTAGCACCCGGTTCATTAGGATTTACTTTTATGTATGGTGAAGTTTTAACTTCAACATCGGTGTTAATGGATAGCAATTATAGATTTTTATCTTTATTACCTGATGGTTTTACTATTACTGGTACAATCCAAGTCTTGGGTAAGGGTAGATCAGGTAATCATTGGGTTAATCCAAAAGGTGTCTTACCAGCATCTGTACTTTTAAAATTATCTCAAAAGATAACTCAAACTGCGCCAGTCGTTTTTGTTCAATATCTATGTAGTATGGCGTACACTCATGCAGTTTTAGAATATGATATTGGTTATAATGAAATTCCAATCAAAATCAAATGGCCTAACGATGTTTACATCAAATTACCTAAATATGTTGGAAAGAAAATTGAGAAAGATTCAAAAGAAGTTACTCATGCTAAAATAGGTGGTATTTTAGTTAATACTAATGTTTTTGATGGAGAATTTTATTTGGTAGTGGGTGCCGGTCTAAACGTTAGTAGTGATGCACCAACAACTTCTGTAAATACAGTTATTGATGCAATGAATGAATATTACAAATCCACTGGAAGTGAGAAAAGATTAAAACATATTAGAGAAGAAAGATTACTAGCCAAATATTTAACTATTTTCAATCAAATGTTTGAAAAATTTAAAGTCTCTGGTTTTAAACCATTTTTGAATGATTATTACAGTCTTTGGTTTCATTCGAATCAAATAGTAACCTTGAATGATGAGGGAAACGTAAAGGCCGAAATTTTTGGTATTACACCTGATTGGGGTATGTTAATGGCAAAAGATGTCAAAACAGGTAATGTTTTCCAGTTGCAACCAGACGGGAATTCCTTTGATATGTTTAGTGGCTTAATCTCACAGAAACGATAATTAACATAATTACCTTTTTTAATATACCTTTTATAATATCTTATTTTGGATGTCAGTAATATAACGTGAATATTTATGTAAATACTTTGTTTAAGAGTTAATTGATTTATAGTTGGATATAAAAAATATAGGAGATAAAAGTAAATATCACTCAATAATAGATTAAACATTATTACATCGTATTCCAAAGAATAATGTAAATATCCTTCTTTAAAACATACTGTATATCGCAAGTAATTAGTTTTCTGATTAAATTAAGATTCAGATTTTGGTACACGGGACATTTAAACGTTAACTTTATTATTAAAAAAACAGAAGTATACAGAAAAATTCGAAGGAAAGCTATTTATAAATTTTTATATATGCAATTTTAATGAACATATTATTTATATTTAATATTATTTTGAGTATTTTAATTATTTTTTATCATCCTGATTAGATGATGGATTGTATTGTGGTGAAGTTGGTGAGTATTGTGGTGAAGTTGGGGAATATTGAGGAGAGGTTGGTGAGTATTGTGGTGAAGTTGGTGAGTATTGTGGTGAAGTTGGAGAGTATTGTGGTGAAGTTGGAGAGTATTGTGGTGAAGTTGGAGAGTATTGTGGTGATGTAGGGGAATATTGTTGAGCGGTAGGAGAATAAGATGGTGAGGTAGGGGAATAAGAAGGAGAAGTAGGAGAATAAGAAGGAGAAGTAGGGGAATAAGAAGGAGAAGTTGGTGAGTAAGATGGTGAAGTTGGTGAGTAAGATGGTGAAGTTGGTGAGTAAGATGGTGAAGTTGGTGAGTAAGATGGTGAAGTTGGTGAGTAAGATGGTGAAGTTGGTGAGTAAGCAGGAGAGGTTGGTGAATAAGCAGGAGAGGTTGGTGAATAAGCAGGAGAGGTTGGTGAGTACGCAGGAGAAGTTGGAGAATAAGCAGGAGAAGTTGGTGAGTACGCAGGAGAAGTTGGTGAATAAGCAGGAGAAGTTGGTGAATAAGCAGGAGAGGTTGGTGAATAAGCAGGAGAGGTTGGACCATAACTTGGAGAGGTTGGACCATAACTTGGAGAAGTTGGACCATAACCACCATATGGAGAAGTTGGCTGGTATGCACTCATAGAACCACCATATTCAGTGAATCCACCTGTTTTATCGTCACCAGAACCAGCAGTAATTAACGGAGAGAAAGCAACGTTGTCTGCGGCCATCGGAATATCAATAATATCATCCTTGAAATTATCATCACCATATGCTGTCATCGCACCACTGGTTTCTTTAGGCGCAGAAGTGACTGCAGTATCAACAGAATGTTCCGTAGGCAAGAGAGATAATTTACCTTCATCCAAGAATACATCAAAAGAACCTGTACCAAATGGAGCCATTTGCCCTAAAATAATATTTTGAGAAACACCTTCACATGTATCCAATTCAGCAGATGCACCAGCATCAAATAAAATTTCCACAGTTTCTTCGAAAGAACATCTCATCAATGCACCCGTATCATTTCTATTAAAACCATGTCTAGAAATTGCAATTAAATGTCCCTTATATGTCATCAAATCAACTAATAATGCTAAATGTCTATAGTTAACATATGAACCATCAAACGCAATAACATTCAAAATTTCTTTATACAATGCACTTCTAGCTGCTTCAATACCAAAAACATACAAAATTTCAACGAAAGAATTAGAATATGTTCTAGTAGTATCTATACCATCAACAGTAATGACATCGGCTAAATTAATACCATCTGTTTCTAAGACCCATTCTTGCTTTTTGGCGAAATCACCATCTTCATCAATATATGTTTTATCATACTTCATCATGAAGACTCTTAGAATACCACTAACACCTCTCAATGTAATGGACTCTAACATTTGTGCCTCTAAAGCTTTTAATAAACCATCTTCAGTTTCCTCTTCTTCTTCATCTAATGCCTTTTCTTCTCTCACAATTCTACATCTGATAACCAACTTATCAGCATTATCTTCGGACCATATAACAAATAAATCATCACCAAAGTTTTCCATGATCTTAGCAGCAACTTGTTGCATACTTAATTGTTTATCTAACATCTTGGCTCTATCCAACTCTAATCTAAGAAGCCATGGTGATTGTTTATGTAAGTTCTCTTCAACCTTTTCATCAGGAATAGCAAAATATGCATCAACAGTATCTTCATCTTCTTCGATAACAGTACTTCTTGGATCTGGGTCATAGTAAATTTCAGTACAAGCAGTAACATTCTTCAAAGAAGTATGTTCAATAGCTGATTGAATACTCTTTGCCTTTTCAATGTCTGTAGCAACATCATCTTGAAGATAAACAGTCAAAGCTGGTGTTTTGAAGTTCTTTGCAACGTTCAAAATTTCCTTTAATCTAGGAACACCCAAGGTAACATTCTTAGAAGAAACACCGGCATAATGGAATGTATTCAAAGTCATTTGCGTTGCAGGTTCACCAATGGATTGAGCAGCAACAACACCGACCATTTCACCAGGATTGACAAGAGATCTAGAGAATAGCTGTTCAATAGTACCAACAACCCATTCAAACGCATCTCTGTTTAGTCTATATTCTTCAAGAATTCTTCTAGTAGCTAATTTTGATCTAATAAGACATTGGAATAAGAGTGTTGAATTTTCTCTAGCTTCAGTCAAACAACCTCCACTACCCCTAACAACAATGAATTTTTTACAAAGTTCTTGGACAGTTTTCACAATCTCAGATATAGTTAAATCACTGGCTTTGTAACGATCAACATGGAAGATTTGTTGTGCATTCTGAACAATTCTTCTGACATTGACAGGTAATGGCCAATTACTATCACCATTTAAGAAAACTTTTGTTCTTAAATACTCTCTATCTTTCAACAACTGTTCATATTCTTCGTCTAAAACTTTTTGTAATTTAATATCACCCAAAATTTCAGTGCCATATTCAACCATATCAGGACGAATGGATTTCTTTTCATCCATTAAATCAACACGATATTTCTTTTCAAATGATGCATCGGAACCTGGAATAGTATCAACTGTTTGCTTTTCGACAGTGGTTGCATCTAAACCATCCTCACCATAAATGAATTGAATAATATCACCTAAAGAATTTCTAGTGGTACCATCATAATGAACCATAATATCCTCCAAAGCTTTTAATAAACGTCTTTGAATATAACCAGTTTCTGCAGTTTTAACGGCAGTATCAATCAAACCTTCTCTACCAGCCATAGCATGGAAAAAGAATTCTTGAGGAGTCAAACCTCTTAAATAAGAGTTTTCGACGAAACCTTTGGATTCAGCAGAATAATCATCTGTAGTGAAATGTGGTAAAGAACGATCAGCAAAACCAAAATTGATACGCTTACCTTCAACAATTTGTTGACCAACACAAGCAGACATTTGAGAAATATTAATATATGAACCTTTAGAACCAGCGGTAACCATCTGTTTAACATTATTTGAATCTTTTAATGATGTTTCAGCAGATTTACCAGCAGAATCTCTCGCTTCGTTTAAAATTTTAGAAACTTTTTGTTCAAAAGATTCTCTTAAAGTCATACCAGGTTCTGCTTCTAACAGGTTTCTTTGTGCATCTTTAATAACATTTTGGACTCTATCCTTGGCTTCTCTAATTGTTTCAGTAATAGTTTTCATGGTTTCTGGATCAGCAATTGCATCACCAATACCGATAGAGAAACCATTATGAAGTAACCAATAATTAACAACCTTTTGGATATTACCAAAAAGTTTAGCACAAACTGTAGGGCCCTTTTCTCTCATTGTAGTATGAATTAAACCGCCCGCTGAAGAACCAACAGTGGCCTTATTAACTACACCAAACATAATTTCACCATCAACAATCAACATACCAGAATCTTTTGGTGAAAGCAAAGAACCATCTAATCTTTGTAAGAAGATACCTTTTGGAATACAAAGCGATAAAATTTGCTTACCAGTCCATAAAGGTTTAGGTTTTAAAATTGCTGGTTGTGGAATTACTCCGTCCCAATCAGGGATCCAGTAACAAATATTCATAACTTGATCATATTCTATGAAATTATCTCTCAAAGTCATTTTTCTAACACCACACAAGGTATCTTGAACAATACCCATGACTGGTTTATTCGATTGAGGTGAAATAATTTGTAAAGGTACGGCACATAATTCGGAAAGTTCTGCTCTAGTTTCATAAGATTGAGGAACATGTAAATTCATTTCATCACCATCAAAATCCGCATTATATGGTGAAGTGACAGACAAATTCATTCTAAATGTTGAATATGGCATAACTTTAACCCTATGACACATCATAGACATTTTATGTAATGAAGGTTGACGATTGAATAAGACTGGATCATTATCCATTAAGTGACGTTCGACTTTCCATCCGTACTGAAGTTGAATATCACCAGCTCTTTTATTAAATCTTAAATCGATTCTATCACCATTATCTCTTATAACATATTTTGCACCTGGATGTTCATTTGGACCATTTCTAACCATTTCTGTTAATTTTTGAATGTTATATGGTGTAACAATTTCAGGATATGTTAAAGTTTTTGCAATGGATCTTGGAACACCAACTTGATCTAATTCTAAATTTGGATCACCAGAGATAACAGTTCTTGCTGAGAAATCAACTCTCTTACCCATTAAGTTACCTCTTAAACGACCCTCCTTACCCTTTAAACGAGCTCTAATAGATTTAATTGGTCTACCACTTTTTTGTAATGCTTGAGGTTGACCAGCAATATCATTATCCATATATGTTGCAACATGATACTGTAGTAAAGCTTCAAATTCACTAATGACATGCTGAGGCGATCCATCCATTTCGAATTTTTGAACATTTATATTTGCTTTTAAAATATCAGCTAATTTATAAGTTAAATCATCTTCAGATCTTTTAGAATCAGTAAATGCAACTGAAGGTCTAACAGGTGGAGGTGGAACAGGTAAAACAGTTAAGATCATCCATTCTGGTCTTGCCCATTCTTCATTAAAACCCAATTTAACACAATCTTCAGCTGATATATGTCTAAAAACATTTAATATATCTGATGCACTAATTTGTCTTCTTTCTAGATTTTCGGTATCTTCATCAACATTTGAACGTTTCCATGTACCCCAAAGTTTTAGACCATCTTTTCTAATTGAAGGTTGTACACTACCACAACCACCTCTTCTATATTTTGGTTGTTCATTTTCATCATCGTCATCATCTTCATCTAAAGGTGGATCGACATCACAAACCATTTTTGTTTTACATAATGTCCAAACTGCATTAAATCTTTTTTTAGGATCTCTAATTTTAATTGCAGCTGCATATTGAGGATTTGTTTGTTCATCAAGCAAAACTTTACCACAATTCATACAAACACATTCACATAATTTTTTAATTTTGGCTAAGAAACCAATATGAAATACAGGTTTAGCCAATTCTATATGACCAAAATGACCTGGACATTCTTGCATATCTTCTGAACAAGTTTGACATCTAAAATTTCTATCAATTGAACCAAGTCTTGGATCATTTAAACCACCTTCTCTTGGTTTCATCGTCACTGGGTCCATAATTTCAGGATATTCTATCTTTGCAACGGAAATTGCTCTTGCTTCTTCTGGAGAAAACATACCAAATTGAACCTATAATAACAAAATAAATAGTAAAAAAGAGATAATTTAGTTAGTACACGAATATTTATAATAAAATAACAAAAACAATAAAACAAAATGATAAAGTATTGTTGATAGTTTGACAAATATATTTATTTATAAAATACTTACTTCTTGAACAGTCCTTAATGGAGCACTTGAATATGGGAATCTACTCATTTTAGATAAAAATAATTATAATTACGCTGTGCTTTTCTGTGTGATATTTTGATTAATGTTTTTGTTTTTTTTTAAAAAAATCTATTTTTGAAAAAAAAAATATAAATATATGTATTAAATGAGTTTTTTTCTTTTTTTTTTAAAGTTTTATGATATATATTAATGAATTAAAATAAATAACTGAATATTTAGATTGTAGTTTGATTTTTTTTATTAAATTAAATTAAATTAAATTAAATGAAATGAATATAATACAATGATATAGAACAATAAAATAAAATTAATTCTTTTCGTATTTCAACAAATAATAATTAAGTTTTTCTTTTAAGATTGTAATATGAACTAAATTGAATCGAAAGAATGAAAATAATATGAATATAATATATGGTATTTAATGGTATTTTATATTTATGTAAATATACAGATAATTATGATGATAATAATAATAATAATAATAAGACAATTAACTGATCAGAAATTAAGTAATAATAAATTGCAACGATCAAATAAATGAGTGCAATGAACTTATATATTTTTTTTCTATTTTAACTAATCTATTTACTTAAATGATTTAAGTAATTATCAAATTATAATGATGTTGAATAAAATATTTAAATTTAGCCCCTTTTATTTTATATATAAGGAATTTAAAATGAATAATCTAATTGATTGATGGGAAATATGATAAGGTATATATATTAAATATAAATTTATACCTTTTATTTATATTTATATTCCTATTGAAAATATGTCTATCAGATTTTGAATTTAATAAATTATTAAGGAATTGGCAAAAACAAGAATGAATATTTCAGAATACGTAGATTCACACCAATTTTCAAAACCTAATAATAACAGATGGGAATGTCAATAAATAAACTTATAAAGTAAAGAATTTAATGACAGATCTGGCAAATGAGAATGCTAGTTTCTTCAAATGGAAGTTATAAGGATAAGAATCAACAGGTTTAGATTCATGTTTGAATGTGTCCTTTTTTTTTCCAGGTTTGTTGTTTCCTCTTTTTTTCGTATAAAAAAAGTGGCAATTTCGCCTTCTGAAAAAAAAAAGCGAGGAATTTGGGAAATTTGAATAAAATTCAAATAATAAAAAAAACATGTTAAAATTTATAGTGGGCTATTGACACGTACACGAGGAGTGGCAGCGTCGCCGACGCAGACGCCAAAATTTGAAAATTTGAAAAATTATTCATAATACATTAATTAAATTAAATACTTTTATAGACAAACTACAACTAGTAATTATTATTTATCTTTCTTTCAAAATTAAGAAAAGAATTTACTATATGCTGCCTTTTCCTTTGCTTTTCTGTTTTTTAAGGTTGATTTGGCATCATGAAGTGCTTTTGTAATACCGGCATCATTTGGTTGTAATTTATGTGCATTTTCTAAATCTTCAATTGCACTTTCTTCATTATGACCTAAAAGATAACCAATTGATCTTCTATAATAAGCCTTAGCTTTTGATTTATCATCAAGTTGTTCACATTCTAAAGTTTCTGTTGCATATTTTATTGCTTCTTGTGGTTCTTTTAATTTTGTTGCCATCAATGATGCATTTAAAGTACAAGAAATTTGTAATTTCCAATATTTAGCAACATCTTCATCAGTTAAATCATATGGTTGATAATCACTCATATAATTTTGTGCTTTAAGATATTTTTTTAAAGCTAATTTAAATTGACCTTTTTTAAAACATTCTGTACCAATATTTTTAATTTCTTCAACTGCTTTAAAAACAGTATCTGGTTTATTAATATCAACACTTGGTTCATCTGATAAAACATCTTCAAATTTATCACCTGTACCATCATCTAAAACTAATGAATCACCTTCTTTTAATTCACCACAATCAATAATTTTACATTCTTTCAATGGTCTATCAGATTCAGCAGTTGGAGTTCTTTCAATTTGTCTAACAATTGATTTACCTGCAATTACTTTACCAAAAACAACATGTTTACCATCTAAATGAGGAGTTTTAACAGTTGTTATAAAAAATTGAGATCCATTAGTATTTGGACCTGCATTTGCCATTGATAAAAGGAATGGTTGATCATGTTTTAATTGGAAATTTTCATCATCGAATTTTTCACCATAAATTGATTTACCGCCTGTACCATCACCATTTTCAAAATCACCACCTTGAATCATAAAATCTTTAATAACTCTATGAAAATCAGTACCTTTATAACCAAATCCTTTTTCACCTGTACATAATTCTTTAAAATTTTCAGCAGTTTTTGGTGTTATATCAGTAAATAGTTCAAATGCAATTCTACCTATTGGTTCACCACCAATTGATATATCAAAATAAACTCTTGGACGTTTAACTTCTGTTTCTGTTGGCATTATTATATTTATAACTATGAATTATTGGCTAATAAAGTAACTATATATATATAAATATATATAAAATTATATAAATAGATTAATTAAAATGAGACAACAACCATTTTATGAAATTTAGTTGCAATTGCTATCCTTATATATGATGAGCCCAATATCTCGGTAATATGTAATATTCAAAGATATTTAATGCTATATCAAATACATTTCTCGCTGACAAGAATTTTCTAGAAATATGAAAATCAACATGTTTTCTTTTACTTTTTTCCATTTCTAGTAACCACTATAAAAGAAAAGATAACTATATTTAATCACAAATAATAGAAATCAAGATTAAATAATATACATAATGGTTGCAGTTCCAGAACTCAAACAATATCTTAATAAATCAATAAAAGTTGAATTAAATGGTAATAGATTAGTACAGGGGAAATTAACAGGATATGATTTTTTTTTAAATCTTACAATATCCGATTGTATTGAAATCAGAGGATCAAAATCCAATCCAGAGTATATAGATCTTGGACAATGTGTTGTAAGGGGGAATTCTGTTATTAATATGGAACTCATATGAAAATTCAGCATTTTAACTCTACAAAAAATCGTCAGCTAAATAAATAAAATATATATGTATAATCTTTTTCTATAATAACAAAATATCGAAAATAACAAAATTAAAAATAAATACTAATTCTCTAATATAGATAAATTTAAATATTAGTATTTAAATATTACTATAAAAAAATTATAAAATATTATAATTGAGTAAAAATATCATCAATAAAACTTTGTTTTTCTTCAATTTTAGCCTTTTTATTAATTTTTTCATTTAATATTTTATCCATTTCTAATCTAGCATTTATAACACAATTAACTTTATTCATTACTTTAATCATACTAGTTTTAAATTCACCCCAATCACCATAATTAGAATGAATATTTTTTTGTTCTTTTTCAACAAACATATTTAAATCCCATAAATGTCTTGTAAAATGTCTCCAGTTACCTTCTTTATATCTTAATAATTTTGCTTGTAATTGTTTTTGTTTAATTAATTCATATAAAAATTCAGCAATCATTCTATTTTTCTCTCTTTTAATTAATGCATTCTTTGAATGGGAATTAACACTTTTATTATCTTTATTAAGATATGCTTCAATTTGATTAACATTTGTTTTAATTGGTGGTTCAAAATTTAATTGTTTTCTAGTTTTACGTCTTTTAACACAACTTGTTAATAAAACAGATCCATCATCATTATTCCTATATTCATTTACAACTAATCCTGGATAACCATAATTAAAAAATCCCATTAATCCACCACTTTCATAATTGTCTTCATAAGATGATAAAATCATTGGATCCATTGCACTTAATTCAACAGATTCATCATTTGGCCTTTTAGTTAAACTTTGATTTAATTCATCATCAATTAAATTATTATTATTACTGTTATTATTATTATTATTATTAATATTTTCGATTGGATTTGAAAATTCGTCATCAGTTTCATCATGATTAATATGATTTATTTCATCACTTGAATTATAAGAATCATCAAAAGATTGGAATGATTTATTATTTCTTTTAAAATTATTATTATTGAGTTCATTTTTTTCACTATAATTTGTTAAATTATCATAATCATCATAATCATCATAATCATCATATTCATTATTATTATTATTACTATGATTAGTTGAATTATTTTTAAAATTTGAATTTATAAAAGAATAATCATTTTCATTATTTTTATCTGAATTTTTAAAATTATAATTATTTGTAGCTGCTGATTCAATTACTTTTTGCCTTGATAAATTTTTATTTTTATCAGGGTTATAAAAATGAGGTGAAAATTCATTTGAATCATTACGTTTTCTTTTACGTTGTAGATTTTGCTTTATATGAATCGAACGACCTGTAGAATCTGATTTAATAATTTTATTAGTTGAAGAGTTAATACTAATTATATCATTGTCATTATCGTTAATTATTGAATTATTACTATCAAATTTATTTTCTGAATCTTCAATATTATTATTATTATTATTATTACTATTATTTATTGATTCAGATTCAACAAATTGAGATCTTAAATGTTTCATTTGAGCTGCAAATTCAACTTCTTGAGCAGTATCAAAATCATTAATTAAAGGATCTATTATATCCATTGGACTTACAATTGACCATTTTGGTATTATATTTTTAACTAAACAAATAGTTTGAGAAACTTTTGGATTTTTATGATCAATTTTTGAAATTTCATTTGATAAATTAACATTATTTAAATTTGAATTTAAATTTAATTTTAAATTTGAATTATTATTTATATTAAAAGGATTTTTTAAAATATTTGGAATTGATAAATTTGTTTCCATTAATGTATAAATTAACCATAAAAATCTTTTAACTTTATCAGTTGATTTAAATTTTGGTCTTAACCAAATATCATTTAATAAAGAACCAGTACTTGAAAAATTTGGGGAAGAAATTGAATCAAAAGGGAAAAAAGATTGACCAATATCATATTCATGAGTACAAATTAAGAAAACCATTGAAACTATATTAATTTGATGATTATCAGTTGAAATTAATTCAATAAAATCTTTATAAGATTTTGGGATTTTACCACTTAAATCATTCACAGATTTTAAAATTGATTTAATTCTTGGAGTATCTTGAAGTTGTTTAACAGTTGACATTGTATAACCACTACCATTTCTAATTGATTGATTTACAAAATTTTTATTTTTAATATTATCATTATTATTATTATTATCAATATTTTTTTCATTTAAATTAATATTTGAATCTTTTAGATCTTTTAAATCTTTCAAATCTTTTAAATCTTTTAAATCTTTTAAATCTTTTGAATTTTTATTTATTTCATCATCTAAATTTTCATGAATTTGATAATAATTTTCAATTATATTAAAATGATTACCAACTTGTAATGAAGGTATTGAATGATAAGTTCTAAATTGAGATTTCATTTCAAAATCAAAATTAACAGTTGTATTTAATCTACCAATATTAACTAATAAACAAATTACTGCAAAATTTAAAGCATAATTAATATCAAGCATTAACCTTGCCTTTAAAATTTTTGAAATTTTTGAAGATTTTAATAAAGTAATTAAATATAATTCAAAAAATGTTAAAAATTCACCTCTATTTGAATGAATATTACCATTTTTATCTTTAAAATATCTAAAATGATCAGGCCAATCAAATCCATGAATTGAATTAAAATAAGGATTTTTGAAAACACGATCAAAATTAAATAATAATTTCATTAAAAATTCAAATTGAACTTCATTTCTCCAATAAGGTTCACCATCATTTTTTTTTAAATGTCTTGATCTAGCATTAATTAATAAAGTTTGATAACCTTTTATTTCTGTATTATTATTATTAGGAGAATTTAAAGAAGAAGATGATGGCTTTGTAGTAAAATTAGTTGAATCTATTTGTAATTTATCATCATCATTATTATTATTATTAATATTAAAATTATTATCAGTTGAATGATTTATTAACAATTCAGAGACCGAAGTTGGTTTATGATGAATTTCATTATTATTATTATTATTATTATTATTATTATTGTTATTACTAATATTATCTGTATTTGAATTTTCTGAAACTGAAGGATTTAAAAGGGACGATAATGAAGTCATTAGATATTAGATATTAGATATTAGATATTGAAATAGTAATAATAATATGATATTTATAAATTTGTATTACATTAATAAAACTATGCAATTCTCTTAGTGTAGTATAATGTATTGATAAAATTACATTTGATATTAATTTAGCTTAAAGCTTAAAGGAAGACAGGCCTGAACGCCAAATTGCAAATTCCCTCTCTGCTTTTACTATTTAATTATATTAGCTATCTCTGAAAATCGACGCGTCGCTCAGAACTTCTAACTCTCTCTCCTCTCTCTCTTCAGGGACTATCGACGCAGAAAAATAAGATATGAGATATGAGATATGAGATATTACACGGCTGTGCTATAATAAATAAATAAATAAATAAATAAATAAATAAATAAATAAATAAAAAATTAATTAATTAATAAATTAATAAATTAAAATTAAAATTAAAATTAAATTAATAATTTTGACGATCCATCACGTGCCCACTTTTCAAATATATTTATTATTATATTAATTAAGAAATTATAATAAATAATTTTATTAAATCACCACGTGGGAAACAAAAATTTAAAAAAAAATTAGTGTGATAATTAAATTGTGCTGCTTGTATTATTTTCAGTTCATGTTTTTCCCTCTTTTTTTTTACCTTCATCTGGGAGGAAGCCCTTTTTAATCTTAATTTACATCTAATCAACTTTTATACAATTATTAACTAGTTAATTGACTAACTAATTACTTCTCTTCTTCTTCTTTTATTTTCTTCTCTTTCTCTTTCTCTTTCTCTTTCTCTTCTTTTATCTCCTCCTTTAATTATATTATCCATTCAATATCCAATTAATAACAAAATGTTGTTCGGAGTAAAATTACAAAATGAAATTTATGCTCCTTGGGCAAAATATTATATAGATTATGATCAATTAAAAAGATTATTAAAAGAAAATGTAATTAATCAATTAGATTCAAATGGTAATAATTTAAATTGGACTGAAAAAGATGAATCTTTATTTGCTGAAACTTTAGATAAAGAATTAGAAAAAGTTTATTCTTTTCAAATTTCAACTTATAAACATTTAGATTCTGAAATTTCAAAACTTGAATTAAAATCTGAAAATTATTTAGAATTATTAGAACAAAAAAAGAATGATAATTCATTTGATTCAATTAATTTTCAAAAAAAATTAGAAGAATTATTATCATTAGCAAATGAATTAGATCATTTTGCAAGATTAAATTTTACTGGTTTTATTAAAATTGTTAAAAAACATGATAGATTACATAAAGGTTATTCAAGTAAAGCTTTATTAAATGTTAGATTAAAAGATTTACCTTTAAATAATATATCTGAAGATACTTCACCTTATTTATATAGAATTTCAACTCTTTATTCATTTATTAGAGATCAATTAAATTCTTCTTCATTATCAAATAATTCATTATCAAATTCTTTAAAAAATTCTTTTAATAAATTATCAAATTCTGGTAAATTATCTTCAACTCCAAATACAAATTTAAATGTAAGTGGTATAAATGATTCAAATTTTAAAGTTTTAAAATTTTGGATTCATCCTGATAATTTAATGGAAATTAAAACAACAATTTTAAGACATTTACCTGTTTTAATTTATAATTCAAATTTAAATGATGATGATGATAATGATGATGATGATAATGATAATGGTTTAACAGATTCAACAATTACTTCATTATATTTCGATAATAGAAATTTCGAATTATATAATAATAAATTATTAAAACAATTAAATAAAACTCCTTCATTAAGAATTAGATGGAATGGTAAATTAAAAAATAATTCAGATTTAATTATTGAAAAAAAAATATTTGATTATGATACTGGTGATTCAAATGATATTAAATTAACTTTAAAAGAAAAATATATGAATGATTTTATATTTCCTTCAAAATCAAATGATGATGATAGTAATAATAATGATAATAAGAAAAATAATAATAATAATGATAATGATGATGATGAAATTGATTTTGATCATTTAAATGATGATGAAATAAATGATTTTAGAAATTCTTTAAATAAAAAGAAGAAAGCATCAAAAAAATTAACTCTTGATAAATTTGTTAAAAGATTACAAAAGAAAGGTTTAAGTAAATCAACAATTGATTCTTATTCAAATAGTTTTAAAACTTTACAAGATTTTATAACTTCAAATCATTTACAACCTGTTTTAAGAACAATTTATACTAGAACTGCATTTCAAATGCCAGGTGATGATAGAGTTAGAATTACAATTGATTCAGATATACTTTATATTAGAGAAGATTCATTTGATCAACAAAGACCAATTAGAAATCCAAATGAATGGCATAGAAAAGATATCGATGCTGCAATTGATAATCCTTATTCTTTATTAAGAAAAGGTGAATATTCAAAATTCCCTTATTCTGTAATGGAAATTAAAATTGCATCATCAATTGTTAATAATCCACAATCAAGAACTTTAAATTGGGTTAATGAATTAATTAATTCTCATTTAGTTAAAGAAGTTCCAAATTTTTCTAAATTTATTCAAGGTATTTCTGTTTTCTTCTTAGAAGATGATAATTTAGATATTTTACCATTTTGGTTACCTGAATTAGAATGGGATATTAGAAAAAACCCTGAACAAGCTTATAGAGATTCAAAGAATAAAAGATTAAAAGAATTACAACAAGCTGATATTTTAAAGAATTTAAAGAAAAAAATTGGTAATGCAGTTCAAGCTTCAACAGATTCTGGTAATACACATTTAGATCAAATTAATGAAAATGATGAAGGTGATGATTTAGATACTGAATCTTCAGATGATGAAAATTCTTTACCACCTCCAACAATTCAATCAAATGATTTAATTACACCACCTCAAACTTCTTCATTACCTTATTCTGATAATCCTGAAAGATTGCCTTTAACTCCATTTAGAAGAAAGAAAAATAATATTACTGATGTTTTAATGCCAATGTTTTCATCTTCAAAACTTGAAGGTTATGAATCTGAAGATGAAGAAACAGAATTACCACCAGGTGTTGTTAAACCAACTCAATTAATTCGTCAATCTGGTCCTGTTAGAGTTGAAGCAAAAGTTTGGCTTGCAAATGAGCGTACTTTTGTTAGATGGTTACATGTTACAACTTTATTATCTGCTTTAACATTCACAATTTATTCAAGTGTTAAAGCTTCACATTTCCCACATTTAGCAACTGATTTAGCTTATATTTATTTTGCTTTAACTTTATTTAGTGGTGTTTGGGCTTATGCAATTTATACAAAAAGATTAGAATTAATTAGATTACGTTCAGGTAGACATTTAGATGGTATGTTTGGACCACTGGTTGTCGCAATCGTTTTAATTTTAACTTTATGTATAGAATTTTATGCAGGTTTACAAAAATGGAAATCAAAATCAGGAGTTTCAAATATTTCAATTTTACTTGCTGAAAGTGTATTACAATCACCTGAAACTGGTGATTTACATCCATTTACTCGTTGGGTATTAACAAAATTATTTTCTTTAGGCTCTTACTAATTAATATTTAATACTTTTTTATTCAAAACTTAATTAATTTCTTCTCTATTTTACATTGTCTTTTTATTAATCAATATTTAGTTAATAAATGTTTATACATTTTACTTAAATCATGATGTCTAGATCGCTAAGATATAATCCCCCCTTTAAAATAACACAATGTATAATTAATATTTAAATGAACGGTTAACATTAAAACTTTATATAATATATCATTTATACATAATTAATAATTCACACTTTACCACCACTTCCCTTCAATAAATGCTTTTTAATATGCTTTATCTTTTCATCAGAATGTAATTTTTGATTATATTCATTAACAATAGAACTAGCATTAGAAACAGCTGAAATAGCAGATATGCCAGAAACAGTAGATTTATTTGAAACATCAGACATAATGGATGTATTGAAAACTTTTGAAAATTTAGAACTATTTGATACTCTTCTGTTATTATTTTTATCCAATTTACTCACTCCTTTAAGTAACGGTGACAATTTATCGTGTTTATCTATTTTGTCACTCTCATTATCATTCTTAATACTATTACTAATTATACTATTGTTATCAAAAATATTATTATTTTCGGTAATCGTCTCTATATCTTCTTCAACATAGTCAACATTTATATCGTTGATACTATCATTATTAATAATTGAATCTGCATAACCTTCAACACATGTCAGCCAAATTTTACATGCAATTAATAAATTAAACTCTTCAATTTTTACAATACCTTCAACTTCATAAAGTTGTTCTAAATCTTTACGTAAAAGCAATAAAGCATATGTAAATTTAACTGCTAAAGTTGCATTTTGGCATATAAATAGCGGATAAATAGTAGTAGATTTTCTTATTGATGTTGTATTGTAAATACTATTATTACCATTATAATTAGAATTTTTAGAATTGAATTCGGTAGAAATATTATTGAAATCTGATATTGGATCATTTATATAACTGTTAGATCCCAACTCCCTGATAGGATAACGTAACGGTATATTAAACATATCAGCCACAGTTAATACTATTAACGAAATATATCCAATTAAAGAGTTCAGACGTTCTGAATGGGGTCTTGAAATTTGTGTTAATCTTTGAATAATTGTTGATGAAACTATAGAAATAGGTATTATAGTATTATGTTCAGATTCTTCCAATGATCTAGTGTGTGGAATCAGTGATGATGGGAAACATGTATTGAATAAGGAAAAGTCATGCTTACCTTTAATCTCTTTCATAGGAAATATATATTGAATTAATGATGCAATTCTTGATTTTTCAAGATTGATTAGATTTAATAATTTAAGATTCTCACTTTGGAGAGTTAATGTTTCATTAGCAACATCAAAACTCATTTCTGATTTATTTAGTTGTGGTGGATATTTCAACTTCATAATTTGAGCTTCCAAATTTTCTTTCCTCTTTTTTAATTGAAATATTCGATTTTTTAGTTGGTAATTATCTGAAATTTGTGATTCTAGCACACCGTTTAAATGACTGGTAGATGTTGATAGTGTAACTTGTGCATCTATGATTTTATAAGAGCTGTTATCCTTTTTCAGTTCCTGTGTTATTTTATCATTCAAAATTAGCTTGACACGTAATAAATCATGAATACATCTACTGTAATTATTTATGGTCATTATTTGATCATATGAACATGACCTTTCTTTAAATTGAAAGTTATCAAATTTATCCATCATTCGTTCAACATAGTTGGTTCTTAAACTCTTGATTATTTCATATGGTATATTATCATTTGGCAATATATAATAGCAATCGTCAGATAACTTTAACAACAACAAATTATTCAAGTATCTTAACTTGCTTTCAATCAAATCTAAATCATCTCCCAAATTAACTAATAAAGATAGTTTTACATGGTATTGTTTCAAAAGGTTCCAGTTTTTGGATGAATTCTTGACGAATAAATTTATAGTGGCAGATTTAGAAAATATATGCAATTCTAATTCATCTGCAATTTCTGTGTAATATGGGAACAACCTACTAATATAATAAGGTCGATCAATATTTAAAAAGTCATTAATGGTATAAAAACATTCAAAGAAAGTATCTTCATTTATCTTTTGAAAATCATATTGTCTGCGGATTTCCGGTGGTTGAAATAATGTCGTTCCCAGTATTGATGTTTGATTTTCCAGATAATTATCATCTTTGGTGATCTTTTTTAAATTAGATATATCACCATTGATAGCACCTGAAGTAAAACTTTTATGTAGATTAAATGAAGAGTTTCCTTTTCGTATTTTTTTCTGAATTATTTTGTTATCAGCCCTTTGTTTTGTTTCCACAATTTTTGACAGCTGTATCTCAGAAAGCTGACCGTTCTTCTTAGATTCATAGGTTTTCTCTGAATTTGTTCTATTTATATTACTAGGTAAATTACTATATCCTTTTTCCTCATAATTGCAAGATTCAGGTGCAATTCTTCTTATTATTATTGATTTAATATGCCTTATTTCCAATAATTTAGATGAAAGTGATGACCGGTAATACTTTGACAAACTATTATCTGAGTTCAAATCGGCATTGTTAGATTTGATCCCCTTTCCATGTAAGTAGGGAACTGAAGACATCTTTCTCAACCTTATTAATAACAAGTTCTTGGTATATTGTAAAATATGTTATCTCTTACAGGGGAAATAAAGACAACCTTTTCTATCATCAAAATCAAAGGAAACCGGTTTTTATCTTACTTTCGCTTAGCGTTTCGTTTTCACTTCTGGACTTGATATCTTTACTTTCGAACAGTTCAATAATTTCACGTATTTGAATTTCTTTTTAGGATTATTACATCTATATTCAAGAGAACAAGGAAGAAGTGGTGGTTTTGTTAATAGTGTATTATCTGATATTTACAATGACGTTTATTGTGTCTCTTGCTCATTTTTGTGAAGTACATGGCCCATCAATGATTATGTGCACACAGGTAGTTAATAATCCAAAAGATTTGCCTGCCTTTTACTCACCACAACTTTCAGAATCACAATTCTGTGAATCTTGCATGTTTAAAATACCAGATACAGAGAATAAATTAAATGGAAAAACCCTTTTAACAAAACAATCTACGAGCACAAGCACATTATCTAATAATAGCTTATATAGTAAGAATAAAAAAATTAATGAAAATAATAACAATAATAATAATCATAATGTTGATGTTGATGATAAGACTAATAATTATGACCAGAATACAACAGAAGATAATTCTTCCAAAACAACGTTAACATTAGAAGATCAAATATCAAGTTTATTAAATTCATCAACAAACCTTTCAAATCAAAGGAAGAAACCTATGACACTTAAAACTAAATCAAGACGAAATCCAAATACTTATTTCATTTCTACTCAATTTCCAACTTCTACGGAGAGATATTCATCTCTAAGACAAACTATAGTTAGAGTTTTTACAGCAGAAACTAATGCTGACTCAAGCAAACCAATTATGTTTGGTAATTCAAAACATGGGTACTCTATTGCGCTTTCTTTTTCCTTAGTGGATAAAACAGCAAGAGGATCTGAACGTAAATATTCAATAATAGTAACTTCAAATTGGGAGGCAGATATAGTCAACAACTATACATTTATATTAACTAATCTTAATCAAGTTGTTGGAAATATTCTTTTAAATGCCAGATTGGTTCAAAAGCAAACAAACATTTCAACAGATGAAATGAATAATAATGATTTTTATCTGAGAAGATCAGCCGGTTTGCCAAAAGCTAAAAGCATGGTAGAGATATTGCAGGATGATAGATTCTTCTTAAAAATTCATACTTGGGCCTCGTTCATGTTAGATGCCTTGGAGGATAGAAATCAGATGTATTGATTCCTTTTTTTGTTATCAGTAGCGTCAACTTCCTTAAATTCTAATTAAATTAATAAAAATACATTCAAATATTCTCTTATACAAAACGATTAATAGATTTTATAAAATTTTATAGAAGCAAATATCTTCATAACATAACTTACACCTTTTAAGCATATTGTCTCAAATCTAAAGTCAATATCTTGGAAGAATTCACCTCCTGATCTCTGTATATACCAACCAACGAATCACTTTTCTCAAATAAATTGTTTTTTAAACTAATAACAATAAATTGAAAATTTGGTCCTCTATGCTTGGAAATATAGTTAGCAATTTTATTTACATTCAAATTATCTAATGCTGCATCAACCTCATCCAAAACAAAAAATGGAGATGGATGAAATGAATGAACAGCAAATAATAACGCTAATGCACCAATAGTTTTCTCCCCACCACTTAAATTTTCCATATCTCTAAAACGTTTTAAAGGTGGCATAATATGATATTTAACTCCAAATGAATATGGTTCATCCTCATCTTCAAGTGTTAAATATGCAGAACCACCCATCGGTGATGCTCTGGATTTTGTTAATTCTTTATAAACTTCATCAATATTATCAGAAACATGATCAAAAGCTTTCATGAATTTTTCATGACGTTCTTCTTTTATTTCTTCGAATTTCGAAACTATCTCTTTTTCTTCATTTCTAGCTTCAATAAATTCCGATTCAACTTCCTTATATCTATTTTGAGCAGTAGTTAAATGTTCACGAGCACGAATATCTGGATGCATATCATTAACTTCATTTTGAAGCCTTTCAATTTCTAATTTACATCTTTCTTCAATGGAATCAGGAGAATAACTTATTTTTTCCTCTTCACTTAAATTATCTTCGTTCTCATCCTCCCCTTCAATGTACACACGATAGTCATCTTCAAGTCTTGAATAATCAATTTCAAGTTCATTTAATAGCTCATTCCATTCCTCGGTTAGCTCTGATTGCTCTTTACTACCATCCTCCAAAGGAATATTATCCAAACTACCCGATTCAAGTGGTAATTTAATATTTTCAAGTTTTGCATTTATCAATTGGGCCTTTTTATCGGATTTTAAAGAATCAATCTCTTCTTCAATTGAAATTAGCTCCTTTTTAGAAGTTTTAAGATCGCTTTTGAAATTAGAAAGTTCAGTTTCCATATTAGTTGCCCTGGACAATAATAATTTAGCCTTTTTCTTTAATTTGTTATAGTCTTCCCTAGTAACTTCAAGCTCACTTTTGATATCATCAATTTTTGTTTCAATTTGTTCCCGTTCTTTGGATGTTTTTAACCAACTCTGATAAAATTTATCTTTATCCTCTTTGAGCTGTTCTATGAAAGAAATATAATCTTGTAATCTTTCATTTTCGAATTCTAACTTTGTTTCTAGCCTCTGAATTTCTTTGATATATTTTGAATTTTCTCTGGCATCCTCAATTAATCTAGCACTAAAATTTGTTTCATATTCTTGAATATTATCAAATCCGTATTTATCGCAAAACTCATCATATATATTTTTCTGATTTTTTTTAAGATCAATTTGATCTCTTTCGATTTTTTCATCTAATAACTCAATTTCTTTTTTCAAAGCTTTGATTTTAACCACATTTTCGGTAAACAAGTTTTGCTCATGATTCAATTCCTCTTGATTATCATGTAAACTATTATTAATGTTAAAGAGTTTTCTCTCAAATTCCGGCATTTTTGATTCTAGTTGTTGGATTTCTTCATTAATGACACGATCCTTCATTTCATCTGGTATTTTTGAATGTAACTCTGAAATTTTGAATTTTAATTCATCTTTACGTTCATTCAATAAACTAACTTCAGATTTATCCCATCTAGTATTAAAAAAGTCAATACCACCTCCTGTCATCAGACCACTTTTATGAATCAGTGCTCCATCCAATGTAACCATTTTTATATTAATATTTCTGGTCCAACGTAAGTTTGTTGCTATTTCAATCGTATCACAAACTAATGAGTCACCACAAACATATTGAACAGCTCTTTCAAATTCGGCAGGATATGAAATAGTGTCGATAACCGGACGTGCATTTTCTGATAGATTACGTAAATTTGAATCTAATGGTTGAGTTTTGACTGTATCTAATGGAATAAAAGATGCAACACCCAATCTTTGTTCTTTCATATATTCAATACATTCAGTTGCAGTTGATATAGTATCAACAATTATGGCATCAAAATTTTTACCTAATATTGCAGCTAATGCTACTCCATACTTCTTTTGTTTAGGTTTGCAAATATCGTTTAATAAACCTCTCACATTAGGAAATAATCTCTTTAAAGTCGAACATGTTTCTCTTAATCTTTTTTCTTTGGCATTTTCCTTTTGTACCGCATTGATTTCACCTAATCTTAATAAAATTGTTTTTAGCTCCTTATTTAGGTCTTGTTCTTTATCTTTAATTGATTGACGTAAAGATTTTATAGAATTCAATTGTTTTGTACAGTTTTTGATTGATGAATCATTGGATTTGATATGAGATTCAATTTGTTTTTTTTTCATTTGATAAGAAGATTTTGAAGTTTCCAAATCTGAGATTCTGGATTTAATAATATTTTGAGTTAAGTTTAAATTATCAATTTCTGAAAGTAATGAATTTTTATCATCATTTCTGTCATTCAATCTTGATTCCAAATCACCACTTTTCGCAAGAAATTCATCTCTTAATTTATTATACTCAGTTAACATTTCTATATTGGAAGAGTAAGAGTGGCTTATATTTTTATTTTCAACTTCTTCTTGTTTTTCCTTCTCATATTTGAAATTTTCATAAGCAGTTTTAATGGTTTCTAAAACATCCTTGGTCTTTTTAACAACATTTTCTTGCTCTTCTTTTTCGATTTCATTTTGTTTGATACGCTTTTCATAATCATCTACCTTTTCAATCAATTGAGAAGTTTCAGATTCGATTGGAATCAATGAAGCTTTAATTGATTTTAAAGTAGATTCATCAATTTCAATTTTAGTTTCATATTCTTTGATAGTCATATGATCATCAGATTGGGTACGTATAAAATCTTTATATTCTTCTTGTTTGTTTTCTAATGCTACAGATAATGTATTAACTTCATCAGTTTTCAATTCCAAATCTGTAATCAATTTATCCTCCAATCTATCAATATAATTTAATTTTGATAAATATTTTGTAATTATAACTTTATCCAACTTTTTGGTTTTCTTCTCAAATTGATCAGCTTCAAAACATTTTGCCTTTAAATTTTTTATTTCATCTTTTAAATTTCTTTTTAGTGAATTTTTTAAAGAAGTTTTATCGTGTGCTTTATCCATTTCATCTTTCAGTTGGTCAAATTGTTTCTTTAAATTAGCAGAGCCACTAATATTTTCAATCATTTTCGTTAAATCTAATGGTGATTGAGATGCCACTTTTTCAACATCACCTTGAAACACTAAGAAATTTTTAGCTTTAATCAAGATATTTTCCTCTTTAAGAACTTTTAAATATTGACTAACAGGAACTTGAACACCATTAATATTAAAAGAACTTGAGCCATTTGGTAGAATTTCCCTTTTTAGATTTAAAATTTCTTTATTATCCTTTTCGTAAATAGCAATAACATAAGCAGAATTTGGATCCTCTGTGGTACCTTTGGAATTTTCATTTTGTGAGGAAATATCTAGATCCATATCAATATCACTATCAATATCTGAATTTTCATTTAAATCAATTTCTTGTTTATCAATATCTTGATCATTGATATCTTCTGTTTCCTTAATCTCTTTATCATCATTAATTTGACCACGATAAATTAATGACTTGATATTTTTAGAACGTAATTGATTAGATCTAACACCTAAAACAAAGGATATTGCATCCATCATATTTGATTTACCTGAACCATTTGGCCCTATGATTGAAGTGAAATATGATGTACCAAATCCAACCAAGGTCTTGCCTTTATAAGATTTAAAGTTATATAATTCTAATCCAACTAATCTACCCATTGAGATTTATCTAATTTCTATATTCTTTTCTCTCCTTAGTTTCCTTTAGTGTAATAACTATCCGGTTAAATGTAGTAGATTTAAAAAAGAAACCTCAAATTGCTCAGCTATTCTTCTTATTAGATTCGTAAACTAAGACACGTCCTTAAAAATTCAGGAATATTTGCACGTTTAAGATTTACAAAGTGATTTTAAACTACGCGTTTTGTGGTGGCGGTGTTGAATTTGCCACCCTATATCACGTGGTTTCCCACTAGCTACTAGTAGTATATAACATATTGTTAATTGCTACGCCACATTAAAAATATTAAATTAATAAAATAATTTCTCTAACTAAACGATTAGCAAGTAGTATAGTAAAATATTTGAATAGATGGATGGGAAAGAGATAGATAGTAAGATAATTATATTCATGTTTCACTTCTTTTTTCTTTGACATTATATATCATAATTAAAAATAGTTTAAATAGAGCTAATTTCTTAAAATGGTATGTATAGACGAAGACGGACAATTGAGTAATTATAATCATAAGTTGGATACTAACTTTTTATGCAGGTTGCAATTTCATCATATTTACTAGGAACATTAACCTTAGTTGGTGCACTTATGGCATATATTAAGAAAGGATCAGTCCCATCACTTTTATCCGGTGGTTCTATTTCAATTGTTTACTTTGTTGGTGGTGCTTTAGCGTCAAAGGGCAAAAGATCAGGTTTAACTGTGTCCCTTGCAGCTTCTTTAATTTTACTTGTTGCTGGTTTAGCTAGATGTGTAATTACTAAATTTGAAAAAAATGTCCCAATATGTTTAGCTGCCCTTGGTTTAGTATCTACCATATATTACGGTTTTTTACTTTTATAAATTATTTAGGAATTTTTTATATATGTAGGTAAATACATATCGTAAATAAATATCTAAATTATTTCATGATATTGATATTAATTCAATTCCAATATCACTCAATTCTACACTTATCTCATTTTTTTCAAAAAAATTACGGGTTTAATATTATTTTTATTAAAAATTAAAAATATTTCCTATATACGTGTCATACTATATAATTAAAATGAAGAGATTTCATTAATAAATAGTGTTTAGTTAAAATGCAAAGATGATATAAATAAATAAATGATGAATTAAAGCGCTTAATCAACTTCTTCAACTGATGGACCAGTTGGTTCTGGAGCTGCACCGCCAGCACCTGGGAATCCACCAGGAGCACCACCTGCTGCACCACCTGGAGCACCACCAGCAGCATATAATTTTTGCATAATTGGATTAGCTTCTTGTTCTAATTCTTTTAATCTATCTTCGAATTCTTCAGTAGATGCAGTTTGATTAGAATCTAACCATTCAATAACTTCTTCAGCCTTCTTGACTAATTTTTCTTTATCTTCAGCACCAACCTTTTCTTCGAATTGAGCTTCATTTGCGGTACTCTTTAATGAGTAAGCATATGATTCTAATTGATTCTTAGCAGCAATTCTCTTTGCTTCCTTTTCATCTTCTTCCTTGAATTTTTCAGCTTCTGAAACCATTCTTTCGATATCTTCCTTGGATAATCTACCTTTATCGTTAGTAATAGTAATCTTTTGAGTCTTACCAGTACCTTTTTCAAGAGCGGAAACATTTAAGATACCATTAGCATCAATATCAAAAGTAACTTCAATTTGTGGGACACCCCTTGGAGCTGGTGGAATACCAGATAATTCGAATTTACCTAATAAGTTGTTATCCTTTGTCTTTGCTCTTTCACCTTCGAAAACTTGAATTAAGACACCAGGTTGGTTATCAGCATAAGTTGAGAAAGTTTCTGATTTCTTACATGGAATAGTAGAGTTTCTTGGGATTAATTTAGTCATGACACCACCAGCGGTTTCAATACCTAAAGATAATGGAGTAACATCTAATAATAATAAATCTTGAGTCTTTGATGATTGATCACCAGTTAAGATAGCAGCTTGAACAGCAGCACCATAAGCAACAGCTTCATCTGGGTTAATTGACTTATTTGGTTCTTTACCGTTGAAGAAATCAGAAACTAATTTTTGAACCTTTGGAATTCTAGTAGAACCACCAACAAGGACAATTTCTTCAATTGATGATTTATCTAATTTAGAATCCTTTAAGACTTTTTCAACTGGATCCAAAGTAGATCTGAATAAATCAGCACATAATTCTTCGAATCTAGCTCTGGTAATTGAAGAATAGAAGTCTTGACCTTCAAATAATGAATCAATTTCAATTGAAGTTTGAGCAGATGATGATAATGTTCTCTTAGCTCTTTCACAAGCAGTTCTTAATCTTCTTAAAGCTCTTTGGTTAGTAGTTAAATCTTTTTTGTATTTTCTCTTGAATTCAGTTGCGAAGAAGTTAACTAATCTGTTATCAAAATCTTCACCACCTAAATGGGTATCACCAGCAGTTGCTTTAACTTCGAAGATACCTTCATCAATTGATAATAAAGAAACATCAAAAGTACCACCACCTAAATCGAAAATAAGAATGTTGTGTTCACCCTTACCAGAATCTTTTTTATCTAAACCATAAGCAATTGCAGCAGCAGTTGGTTCGTTAATAATTCTTAAAACGTTTAAACCAGCAATTGCACCAGCATCTTTAGTTGCTTGTCTTTGAGAATCATTGAAATAAGCTGGAACGGTAACAACAGCATCATTAACTTTAGTACCAAGGAAAGCTTCAGCAGTTTCCTTCATTTTAGTTAAGACCATTGAAGAAATTTCTTCAGGAGTAAAAACCTTAGTTTCACCTTTATATTCAACTTGAATCTTTGGTTTACCACCTTCATTAACAACCTTGAATGGGAAATGTTTCATATCATTTTGAACTTCTGGATCATCGAATTTTCTACCAATTAATCTCTTTGCATCGAAAACAGTATTAGTTGGATTCATTGCAGCTTGATTCTTAGCAGCTTCACCAATTAATCTTTCGGTATCAGTGAAAGCAACAAAAGATGGAGTAGTTCTGTTACCTTGATCATTTGCAATAATTTCAACTCTATCATTTGCAAAATGAGCAACACAAGAGTATGTAGTACCTAAATCAATACCAACGGCTTTTGACATATTTTTTTTTCTTTTATAATTTTTTTTCCTTTGTTAATATAACTTGGAATGTTATAAGATGTAGAAAGAAAAAAATTTAAAATATAAAATAATAGAATAAAATGAAATACGTGGAATAGAGATTGGAAAAGTAATGGATACCATTGAGTTTAAATAGAAGTGGGAATGAAGGCAAACTTATATAGAAATAATTAACACCTAACCGAAATCTATGGACATGCCATGCCATTGGGGGCATTCCATGAAATTCCATGAAATTCCATAAAATTCCATAAAATTCCATCAATTTCTATCGGATTCTACGTAATTCCACACTAAAAAAAATTACATATACATCATATTATAATTTATTATAATTTATTATACTCATCACCCCACAGGTAATAATAATCGTATTGTATATAGAAACATAGAAATTTCTAGAATAATCCATGACTGGGCGCACCGCCACACCTCCATCGAACCATTTTATCTCCCATATTGGCGTGGTATAATCTGCGCCACGCTTCCCTAATATGATCAGGTGTAAGTTGAGCCTCTTCCTTAGGGATTATGACACGGAAATTGTCATACGTGTCAACACGTCGACGAATATTGATTAAACTGGCACCAGTTTCAGCCTGTAGCAATATTTCATAAAATGATGGTGCAATTGGTTTATTAATAATTTCTTTATCTTCTTCTTCTTCATCTTCTTCTTTTGCTTTATCATTGTTATCATTATTTTCTTTCTTTTCCTTGACTTTTTCCTTGACTTTTTCCTCTCTTCTTTTAATAGCAGTTTCATACTCTAGTAATGATTCTTTATATTTAATTTGTTGACTAACTCTAGCCTCATTCTCCTCTCGTTGAACCCTTTTAGCAGTCTCAACAATATCTCCGACAAAGACTTTACCAACACCTCCAACTAATTTCGCAAAATCATTCGGTACACTAACCCCTGTAATACTATTAATTAGTTTCTTAATACCACCAATATTTAAATTGGTTCTACGAAAAAATTCATATCTATTTAATTGCTTTTCATCCATATTATCAATTAATAATTTTCTTTTCTCATTTAATGTTAAATCAAGTGAAATTTCTTCAGGATTAATATCAAACAATTCTAAGAAATCTTCAAATTCTTTAGGTACTTCTTGTTCTTTATGAAGATTATTCTTATTATCATTATTATTTCTATAATTAAATTCATTATCTTCTTCACTTTCATCATTCTCACTTTCACTGTCACTTTCGCTTTCTTCATCACTTTCACTTTCACTTTCACTTTCTTCATCACTTTCACTTTCAATACCTTCATCTTCTTCCCTTTTCTTCTTTAATAATAAATTGGATAAATTGACATCCTTTAATGTCTCATATCTTTCATATAAATACTCTCTTCCTCTTATTATATCATTAGGTATTTTAAATTTATTCTCAATTGTATCTCTTTTGTTATCTTTTCCGTTGTTTTTATTTGTGTTATTAGATTTTTCAGAATTCTTACCTTTTAAATTCTTTTTTTCTTTGTTGTTTTTATTATTACTATTATCAGTGGAATCATTATTTATTTTACTACCAATTATATCTTCAATCTCAGGTGTCCCTTCAATTGAACTAGCTAAAGGAACCGAAACATCCCTAAGGAATAAATCTAAATCTTTTGTATTAATAGTGCTTGCAATATGATCCGATACATCATTTAATTTCTGTTTTTTATTGGGATTTCTTTCATTTTCTATTTCCAAATCATGTTTCATCATAATAAATGCTTGGAGAGATATAATATCAGCTAAATCGACTCTTAATAAATATACTAAAATATTAATAACTGATAAACAACATATTTTCAACAAACGGGTTTATTGTCTTAGTAAATGTAAATATTTTCAGTTTCGCATTTTATGTATTAATTTGCACCAGTGCACCAAAGATTCTGAGATTTTCTCCCTTTTCCAACGATTTATTTTTTTCTTCTAATAATTTTTAACTTGAACTATGTAATTCATGTTTTTCCTCTCTTGATTCTCTTAATCTTTTCAATTTATGGTCATAATATCAATATATATCTTGTAGTAACATATAAAAAAAGGACAATTCATAAGAAATAAGCACCATCTTGCATTGATACCATTAATATTTTTTACATTATTCATTCACACATATAAATAAATTGAAATCTATTCATTTTAATAAATAAAAATGTCAGAAGAAAAATTATGTCGTGTTTGTAGATGTGAAGGTACTCCTGATCATCCTTTATTCCATCCTTGTAAATGTAAAGGATCCATTAAATATATTCATCAAGATTGTTTACAATTTTGGCTACAACATTCAAATAAAGATACTTGTGATATTTGTCATTCAAAATTTAATTTCAAAATTATTTATAATGATGGTACTCCGAATTCATTACCGTTTAAAATTATTTTAAAACAATTTATTAAAGATTTAATTCTATACCAATATAAATTTGTTAAATACTTTTTAATGGCATTCTGTGTAATATTTGAAATTCCATTTGTTATTTCCTTAATTAATAAATTAATAGATTATCAATTAGGTGTACCAATTAAAATTGAATCTCCTTATTTATCAAATATTTTCGAGAATTATCATGATACAAAAGATAATAAATTCAGTTTTTTCTCATTTTTTGAAAATATTATATTACCTGGATTTTTAATTGGCTTAATTTATTCAATTATATTAATTTCAATGATTATAATTCAAAATTCTTTTGTCGGTGATGAAGGATTTCAGAAAATTGTTAATAAAAAAATTGGCAAACAAAGACATAAATTATTTGATTTGTTACAACAAAATAGGAGAATTGCACTTTTAAGAGCTTTACGTGAACAGGAAAACGTAAGACGTGTTGAAAGAGAATTAGAAGCTGTAGATTGGGTACCAGGTCATGTGTATGATTTAGGAGAAATCAATCTGATGATTAATACATCTCGTAGAATCATCAATGAATTAATCGATAATCCAAATTTAAGAGATACAATCCAACCAATCACAGTCTTTTTAAACAATATAGAACCTGAAGAATTAGATGATGATCAAACCAAGCAATTAGTTGCATATTATAAAAAGCTACGTATAGAACATTTGAATAACCAAACTAATGGAGCTGAAGAAAATCTTAATGATGATGAACAAGAAAGAGAATTTTTACAAACTCTTCAAGATTTAACAAATTTAAATGAAAACTTACAACGTCAACCAAATAATTTACCAGAAAATCCACAACCATTTCGTGCAGCACGTCCAGCACCACGTTTAGATGAAGATATTAATCCAAATATTAATGTTAATGATAATATTAATGATGACTTAGATCAAGTTCAAGGAATGTGGAACGGTCCAAAAAATATAACTTTTATTTTGCAGTTAACTTTATTGGCAAATTTGGTATCTAAGATCGTTTTAGTTTGTTTCAAATTACTTCCATCATTACAAGGTTTCTTATTTTTGATTGCCATTGATTATTTCCTGGTCTCTCCTATGAAAAAATTATTAATAATATCACAACCATATATTTATTCTCATTATAAATCGTTTATTCGTGATACTAAACTAACCCAATATTTATCAGCACAATATAATAATTTAATTGTTCCAAAATTAACTGTTGCATTCTTTGAAAGAAATTTGATTACACCTTTGAAAAACTCATACATTAATTCCGTCTTGTGGACACCTTCAACTTCGGTATTCGAACGTGTTTTTCTTACCTTTGTTGGATTTGGCGTATTTGGTCTCGGCGTTTATATCTTTATGAAAACAATGGAAAGGAGATGTAGTCCAACAAATCCTTTAACAGGTGAATATAGAAGTATTTATATCATATTGCTACAAATTGCGTCGGTTGTTAAAGTTTTCACATTAATTGCAATTGAATGGGCATTTTTCCCATTATTCTGTGGTATGCAAATTGAATTTGCTTTAGTTCCTATTTTCAATGGTGACTTATATAACTATAAATTAGATCCTCCGTTTTTTGGTACTGATTTACTGGGTGTGATTCCAAAATGGTTTATGGGTACATTTTTCATGTATTTTTTTGCTTCATTTGTTTCAATGATTCGTTCTAAAATATTGAGAACAGGTGTTTTGTTTTTTATACGACCATCTGATGATCCGAATTTACAATTGGTACATGACGCTTTGATGAGACCGTTTTCATTAAGACTTTCAAGGATTGCCTTATCCGCAGCAGTTTATAGTTTGTACATTCATATTGAATTTAGTTTGGTTGCTTGGTCAATTAGATTATTTAGCCCAATTAAAATTTTACCATTTCAGAACATTTATTTCTTTGAACGTGTAGCTTTTGGTGCTCTTTTCATAATTGGTGGTTTCCTTGATAATTCATTCTGCAAATATTGGAAAAATACATTTAAATTTGTTTGTTCAAAATTACGCTTATCATCATTTTTGCTAAATGAAGATAAAGCTGACGAAAGAGGTAAAATAATTTATAAAACTTTCTTTGCGAGATTGACTAATCCAAAACCAGATTACTCAGAACCTGTTCTTGAATCTGAAATAAAAACATATTTTGCATCACATCCAAAGGCATTATGTTGTTTTGTTCCAGATGGTAACTATGTTCGTGCTCCAAATGATGATCATGTCTCAAGAAACTTTGTCAAAACTTTATTTGTCCCTGTTACAAAATCAGATCAGTTATTAGCTCCAATCCCGGAATATCCAGATGAAGATGAAAAGTATAATCCATATGGAGATGTTGATCCAATGGATGTCACAACATATACAATAGTGTACAGACCTCCAAATTTTAAATTAAGATTATTTGCACTGTTTGCATCACTTTGGCTTTCATCATTAGTTCTTACCTTTGCATTTTATCTCTCAAATATTATTATTGGCAAATCATTCATCAAATTGATTGGTTTTGAAACTAAACTTCAAATTCCAACTGAATACTATAAAGTTGATGCATACAGCACTCTTTTTACTATTATAGTTCTTTCACAATTTGAAATAATATTAAAATCTTTAAGCGATCAATGGAACACTTTCAGGACTGCCCTTGATTCAGATAATAGTAAAAGATTAGTTTTAATTAAAGATGTCTTGCTGAACTGTTTTAATAAGATTAAGCCACAATATGTTAGAATTTTCCGAAGTGCAGTTGTACAAATGATAATAAAGCAGTTATACAGGCAATTTATTACTACTATTGCATTAAGCTTGTGTTCTTATCCTGTATTGGGTGCATTTAGAAAGAATGGGTATGTTCCACTGTGGGGATTTCCTTTCTTTTTCAGCTTTGTTACATTTGCATTTTCCTTAAGTGACTCAAATCCAAAGAGAGTCAGGGTATTCTTTTATGCTGCACTATTAGTTTTTTTAACCAAATTAATTTTATCACTAACAGTATTAAACTATGTCAAAAAAATTCCTATTGATATACCTAATGGTGATGGAGAAAAGTTTTACAGAGTTAAAGCTTCACCTGATTATTTCATAATTGAGGAATTTTTATTGGGTTTCTTACCAAAGTCAATTCAACCTTTGCTACCATTCTTTATTGTTGATGATTTTTACGGTCTTGAAGCTTTATCATATCATATAATATGGCAATTGGCTTCGTTTTATGTTTTAGCTGTTTACGTTTATAATGGGTGGACCAAATTTGTTGAGAAGACAAAGGAAACTTATTTTGCCAATATGAAGATATTGTCAAATGCCGATGATGGTGATGAAGATGAAAATGAAAATGAAGATGATGACACTGTTACTCCTCGCGGACTTGACAATGAAGAAGAAAGAAGAGGGGCGGAAGAACTTGCGGAAGAAATGATTGAGGATGAGTTAGAAGAGGAAATAGAAGAAGAAGAAAATAATGGTTACGAGCATGTTGAAAATGATGAAATTGATTAAAAATAATTTAATAAAAAGAAAGGTATTTATATTTAAGATTGTATCATCTACACAAAAATGCACAACGAGATTATATATAGACACAATTCGTAGCATTATTCTTCACTAATACATTCAATTTATATAATTCCTATCTCTTTTCATTTATGTAGTAAGAACTGAATCTTGCAGTACGTTATAAAATACAGTTATCTATTATACAATCAACTTTTTGCGTGTATTATCAAATCACTGAGATCATCAGTTTTCTCAATAGTTAAACCCTCTTCATTGGCAATATGAAGCATACAAATGAAAAAAAATGATGTTGATAAATCAGATTTTTCACGTCCTTCATATTTTGCGTATGTTTCCTTCACGATGTTGGATAATTTCAAGTCAATAGGCTTGTGATTAGATCTTTCTTGAGGTGTTTCCTCATCCTCGATAACTTCAACTTGTTGCTTAGTAACATCCCATAAATTTTGCTTCAATAAACGAACATTGATTTTTTTAGACCTCTTTTCGTAGTGAATACTATCTCTATGCCAAGAAGACTTTGGTACTTTAATAAGGTCAACGTCACTCTTTTGATCTATAATTGGTGCATCAAAATCGTAATCACCAGCATCGAAATCATCAGCCACGAAATCATCGTTTAAATGATTTATAGATTGTGTCACATTTAGTGCAGCCTCTTCAATAGCTGGCTTGTCCATTACATCATATAAAAAGTCAGCAACATCCTCATCTATATCGTCATTTGGCATTACATTTTTATCATTGTATTTAGCTGCCCAAAAGTCACGATCAGCATTAATCACAGGTTTTGAACTTTTAGACCTACTACTGAAAACATTTCTGAACCTACGCTTTGGCTTTAGAAAAGATGAAACCAATCTTTCAGAATTCCATACTTTCAAATCTGGCATGGTTGTTAATTCGGAATTAATTGTATTTGGATTGATTGCTCTTAGTGCTCTCTTGGATTTTTGGAAAAGAGTCGAGGTATCGGTGGATGAAGAATCCGCCATAAAATCAATGACATACTCTTTCTTTTTGGGAACAATAACATCAGAATTGGAATTTCCGGATTTTTTCTTGTCTGTATTGGCTACATTTTTATCATTAAATTCTCCATTACCGGTATCATCTTCTTCGACATTTTTAAAAATCAAATCTCTAGAGTTGGGCCTAGAGATAATACTAGTATTTGAATTAATTGCACGTATTTTCCAATGTTGGCGTCGTATTTTGTTGATATTTGATCTTTTATCCAACTCTGCAAATAACAAAGATTCTTTTTTCATGATTTCTTCATAGTCTAACATTGATTCATCTTCCATTTTATTTTCATCTTCTGGATCAGAATAAGCATGATTAGTAGTATTCGTTTTATCTAGTTCAGTTATTTCAGATAGATTAAATGTATTGTTATTCTCTATATTATCGTTTAGATCAAAGTTATCTATATCGTAATCATATTCAACATTAAAATCAGGCATTTCTATTTTTGGTTCCTCTTTTTGATTTTGTTCATTCATTTTATCTATAAATTTTTTCCCGTATTCTATATCTTCAACACTATTTTTGACATCTTTGATTTCATTACATATTGTGAGATATTCAAAGTCTGAATTATCTACCAAAAATTTGAATGAATCTAATAATGTATTAGTTTCAAGTTCATCAACTTTACTTGCATAGTTTATTGTTGAATTGAGTATTTTATTATCTTCTTCAATATCATCCATTTTATCAGAATCAATTTTGATCAAGCTTGGGTCTTTGGATTGATCATCAGAATGTATCAATGATTTTGTATTATTATTGTTGTTGTCGTTGTCGTTATTATCATTGAATGATATTTTACCGTCAAAGGTTATTTTTAAATTATTCAATAATAAAGATTTTGCACCACCTTCATCAAAATCTGATATCATTTTTCGAAATACTGGATCGATAGTTACAAATTGAGATTGTGAATCAGTTGGTTTCAATTTTGATAAGCTTACTAAAAATTGATCACCACTTTCATCATCCAAATTAGTTTTATTTGAATTTTTCTTCTTCTTTTTTTTGTTCTCATCGACATAATCTTTATCATCGCTATCATCATTATCTGAGTCGTCATCATCTGAGTCATTTGAATGAAGTTTTGTTTTTTTCTTTGTATTGTTTGAATTATTATCTATAGCTAATATTTGAATTAACGCATCTGTATCAACAGCTACTGAATCCACTCTTTTAGAGATAACCTTGGTACACCCATCTAAAGTGGCAGACGCTGTTTGAAAATTAATAGAAACACCATCATCAGACTTTAGATGATTCATATCATAAAAATATTCAATAAGTTTAAGATCCCAAGTATTTGAATTGGTTATTTTATTATTTGTAACTAATTTGATTGTTTTCTCAAAATCTTCCTTACTAAGTACTATCAACTCATCATCTGCATCTCCTGGTTCTTCATTATTATTAATATTATTATTATTGTCTAATTTTTGATTTGATGTTGAAAGTACTCTTGAGCCCGAACTGACAATTCTTTTCCGTCCGGAGACATCTTTCGTATGTCTATGCCTCTTGCCTGTATGAAGAACATTGTACATTGTGGTAACTGTACTTCTCTTTGAGGTTAAATCAATGGATATCAAACAATGCTCAGCTTCCATATAAACGAACAAAAAAGATAAATAAAGATAAATAAAAAATACACAAAAATAAATACATAAAAGTATAAAGGGCGCAAAAAGTTTCGTTTTGGTTTGATTTTGTTTCTGTTGGCGCTGTGTCATTTTTTATTTTTTTCTCCCTTTTATTAACGTGCTGTTTATTGTTTGCATCTTGTTTGTTTGTTTGTTTGTTTGTTAAAAGATCTGGATAACGTTTTGCTTTCTATTTTATTTGTTTAAGACAATTACACAAACAGCTATAAGTAGAAAATAATGTCACAAGAAGACGAATTTGCTTCTACTGTTGCTATCAAGCAAATTTTCACCAAATTGCAAAAGAACCCTGCAAATAAACAATGTTTCGATTGTGGTGCAAAGAATCCAACCTGGACATCTATTCCATTTGGTATTTTCCTTTGTTTACAATGTAGTGCAAACCATAGAAATATGGGTGTTCATATTTCATTTGTTAAATCATCTGTTTTAGATACAAAATGGACCAATAAACAATTGAGAAGTATGAAGTGTGGTGGTAATGATCGTTTTAAAGAGTTTATTAACAAAAATGGTGCAGCTAGTGCTTTTAAAAGTGAACCAAAAAAAGTTTATGATTCAACTGTTGGGTTAAATTATAAAGAAAAGCTGGAAAAGAGGGTTGAAATCGATGCTACTAGACATCCAGATATTTTAGAATGGGATGATGGTGAATCAGTTGATCAAAGTGAAGAAGAATTATCATCATCATCAAATGATGATTTTTTTTCAAAATGGGATAAACCAACCACTACATCATCACCTTTAATATCAAGAAGTGCAACACCTGAATCTTCAATTCCTACTCCTACATCTTCCAAACCAGCTGTTAGAAGAGTTGTTAACAAAGTTAATACAAGTAAGAGTAGCAGTATATTAGGGAAAAAGAATATTTTAAATAGTAATAATTCAAGTAAATCAAAAGCAAAATTGAATATTAAGAAAGTTGCAGCTGATGATGTTGATTTTGATGCATTTGAAAAGGAGGCAAAACAAGAAGCTGAAGAAATTAAGACCTTGGGATATAATCCAAATGATAACAAAATTAATAAGAAAGCTTCAACAAGTCTTTCATCATCTTCAAATACAACTAAAAAAGGACCAATATCATTATTTGATAAACCAAAAGCATCTAATGATTTTGAAAATTCATTAAATTCTTCATCATCAAATATTTCTAGCACTACAAAGAATAATGTTGAAGATACAAGACAAAGTTTTGCAAAGCTTGGTTTTGGTATGACTGCATCTACTGCTTCAACAACAAACGATAATTCTAGTCAAGGTAAAAAATATAAAGAAGTTGATTATACAGGTGATGTTGCTAAAAGATTTGGTCAACAAAAGGGTATTTCATCTGATCAATTTTATGGAATTGGTAGTTATGACGAAAATAAAGCACAAGAAGCCAGAACTAAATTAAAGGAATTTTCTAACGCACAATCAATTTCATCTTCTGACTATTATGGTGAAGATGATGTATCTCAATTCAAACAAAACAATGGTGGAATTGATGTTGAACAACAAGTTCTTGAGTTTGCTGAAAAATATATGGGTGAAGATTTGAATGCTTTAAAAGGTGCATTAGAGCAAGGTGCTGAAAAATTAGGTGGATACCTCCGTGATGTTTTAAGAAATTAGTTGAATATATTATTCATATATAACTGTTGTATTTACTTTTCATAGTCTGTTATTTTTATTTCTCCCTTATAATAATATATTACCATATTAAAGAATTATTAGCAGAACAAACGGGTAACCTGATTTTATTTTAAATATTATGCATATAAATAAGATAGTAAAAAATTATGTAACGATTTTTTTAGCGAGGAAAATGGGGTTAACATATTTATTGGGTCATTTTTAGGTTTTTCATGATTTTTTTTTTTAAGAATAAAATAATCTTTTTAAGAAATGATGGTTGTTTCCTTAATTTGGATATCAAACTTATGAATATATAAGGACTATTTGAGTAATTATCCAGCTAATAAAATAAACAAAGAAGAATAGAAAAATGTCAGAATCAGTTGCAGTTGTTGGTGCAGGATTAGTTGGTGCTTTAGTAGCTTTAGGTTTAGGTAAACGTGGATATAATGTAACTTTATTTGAATTAAGAGTTGATCCAAGAAGTACAGATAATGCCAATAAAAAGAATTTACGTTCAATTAATTTAGCTGTTAGTGATCGTGGTATTAGAGGTTTAGAATTTGTGGATAAGGATATGAGCGATAGAGTTTTAAAAGATATTATTCCAATGTATGGTCGTATGATCCATAAATTAGATGGAGAACAAGAAAGTCAAATTTATGGATTATTCGGTGAACATATCAATTCAATTGATAGAGCTAAATTAAATGAAAATTTAATTGATGAAATTGAAAAATTTAATTTAGATGCTATTAATCCAATTAATTTAAAATTTAGTCATAAAATTACAAATATTTCATTTAATAGTAGATGTGCAATTATTGATTGCGTTGATAATGAATTAAATAGTAATAAATTTGAATTTGATTTTATAATTGGGGCAGATGGTTCATACTCAAATGTTAGATATCAAATGCAAAAATATATTAGAATGAATTATTCACAAGAATATATTGATAAATGTTATTTGGAATTATATATTCCACCAGGACCAAATGGATCATTTTTATTGGATCCAAATCATTTACATATATGGCCACGTAAAGAATTTATGTTAATTGCATTAGCAAATAATGATGGATCATTTACAAGTACATTTTTTGGACCTTGGGAGTTAACTGAATCTTTAAATAGATCTGAAATTATTGAAAATTTTTTTAATGAAAACTTTCCAGATGCAATTAAATTAATAGGAATTGAAAATATTATTAAAGTATTCTTAGAAAATCCAAAAGGCGCATTAATGCAAGTTACATGTAATAAATACAATTATTCAGATAAATGTATAATTATTGGTGATGCATCACATTCTATGGTACCATTTTATGGACAAGGTATGAATTGTGGATTTGAAGATGTTAGAATTTTATTAAATTTATTAGATTCCAATGAATCAAGAGAAGTTGCATTTAATTCATATAGTGAAAAAAGACATGATGATCTTAAAGCAATTTTAAAATTAGCTATTGATAATTATAAAGAAATGTCAACAAAAGTTATATCACATGCATATTTATTTAGGAAAACATTAGATGGAATTTTGGGTAAATTAATACCAAAATATTGGATACCATTATATACTATGGTATCATTTAGAGGTGATATTCCATATTCGAAATGTATTGAAAGGGAGGAAAGACAGCAAAAGATTCTGAAATGTATTGAATTTGGTTCAATAACATTATGTGCCGTTGCCGCATGGTGCAAATATTCTAAAAGATAAATGGTTATTGTATATAGAAATTATGTGTAATCTGTAAATGTCGAATTTTAATATGATCTAATGATGAGTAGTGTACATTGATAAACACTAGATAAGAAATAAAATAAAATAGAATAATATAACACTATGTTTTGACAATAAGGATTAATTTAATTGGCCGAATATACACAGGCCCGATACAGGAGCACTACCCTCCGATACCGGCATTTTGATCTTCGGCATTTTTTCTTCGTTTCTTCACAATATTTTTTTTTAAATTTTTCACTTTTAGCGGTGGAAATGAAAATGAGAAGTTCTCCGGTGGTGAAATTTTTTTTTATTCAGTCATCATATCCACGTTATTTTATTATGTATTACATATTATGTATATTACATATATATATATATATATAATAACATACGTATCTCTTCTTTTTTTAATATTCTTACTTACTTAATTCATTTCTTTTTATCTTTTAATCTATTTTCCTCTACTTCATTTCCTTACTTTCCGTTATCCAAACAATTAATTAATCCATTAATTAATCAATTACTAAAAATGTCAACTCTTTACGACAAAGTTTTTAAAGATCATATTGTTCATCAAGATGATTCAGGTTCTTGTTTAATCTATATTGATAGACATTTAGTTCATGAAGTTACATCTCCTCAAGCTTTTGAAGGTTTAAAAAATGCTAATAGAGATGTTAGAAGACCAGATTGTACTTTAGTTACAGTTGATCACAATATTCCAACAATTTCAAGAAAAAATTTTAAGAATGTTTCAACTTTTATTGATCAAGATGATTCAAGATTACAAGTTGAAACTTTAGAACAAAATGTTAAAGATTTTAATTTAGCTTATTTTGGTATGACAGATGATAGACAAGGTATTGTTCATGTTGTTGGTCCTGAACAAGGTTTTACATTACCAGGTACTACTGTCGTTTGTGGTGATTCACATACTGCAACTCATGGTGCTTTTGGTGCATTAGCTTTTGGTATTGGTACTTCTGAAGTTGAACACGTTCTTGCAACTCAAACTCTTATTCAAGCAAAATCAAAAAATATGTTAATTAGAGTTGATGGTGATTTAAAACCGGGTATTACTTCAAAAGATTTAATTTTACATGTTATTGGTGTAATTGGTACAGCTGGTGGTACTGGTACAGTTATTGAATTTGCTGGTAAAGCAATTAGAGATTTAAGTATGGAAGCAAGAATGTCAATTTGTAATATGGCAATTGAAGGTGGTGCTAGAGCTGGTATGATTGCACCTGATGAAATTACATTTAATTATATTAAAGGTAGACCATTAGCTCCAAAGGGTGATGAATGGGAAAAAGCTATTAAATATTGGAAAACTTTATATTCTGATGAAGATGCTAAATTCGATAAAACTGTTATCGTAAATGCAGAAGATATTGTTCCAACAATTACTTGGGGTAATTCTCCACAAGATGCTTTACCAATTACCGGTAAAGTTCCAGATCCAAAAGATTTTGCAGATCCAATTGCTAAAAGTGGTGTTGAAGCTGCACTTACTTATATGGGTTTAGAACCAAATACTAAATTTGAAGATATCTCAATTGATAAAGTTTTCATTGGTTCATGTACTAACTCTCGTATTGAAGATTTAAGAGAAGCTGCTAAAGTAGTTATTGGTCATAAAAAAGCTGATAATGTTAAATTAGCATTAGTTGTTCCAGGTTCTGGTTTAGTTAAAAAACAAGCAGAAGCTGAAGGTTTAGATAAAATCTTTGAAGCTGCAGGTTTTGAATGGAGAGAAGCTGGTTGTTCAATGTGTCTTGGTATGAACCCAGATATTTTAGATCCTTACGAAAGATGTGCATCAACTTCAAACAGAAATTTCCGTGGTAGACAAGGTGCATTATCAAGAACTCATTTGATGTCACCTGCTATGGCTGCAGCTGCTGGTATTGCCGGTCATTTCGTTGATATCAGAAATTTTGAATATAAAGAATCAAAAGATACTCCTAAGATTAAATTAAGTACTCAAGAAGAAGATAAAGCTCTTCAAGATGCTGTCTATCAACATGAAAAACAACCGGTTCAACCAGGTGAAACAGAAACTCAAAAATTAGCCGATGAAATTGATGATATTCCACCTCCAACAAATACCGCCAAGAAAGAATCAACTGGTGGAGCTGGTATGGAAAAATTCACTGTCTTAACATCTGTTGCTGCTCCAATGGAAAAGGCAAATATTGATACCGATGCAATTATTCCAAAACAATTCTTAAAAACAATTAAAAGAACTGGTTTAAGTAAAGGTCTTTTCTATGAATCTAGATTTACAAAAGGTCCAGATGGTAAAGATGTTGAAACTGACTTCGTTTTAAATGTTCCACCTTTTAATAAATCTAATATCATCTGTTGTACTGGTGATAACTTTGGTTGTGGTTCTTCAAGAGAACATGCACCATGGGCCTTAAAAGATTTTGGTATTAAATCCATAATTGCACCATCATTTGGTGATATTTTCTATAATAACTCATTCAAGAACGGTTTATTACCAATCAGATTACCACAAGATGTTATTATTGAAAAATTATATCCAATTGCCAAAGCTGAAAAGGAATTAACCGTTGATTTGGTCAATCAACAAATCAGAGGTCCAGGTGGTGAAGTTTTAGTTGAACATTTTGATGTTGAACCATTTAGAAAGCATTGTTTAATTAATGGTTTAGATGATATTGGTATTACTCTTCAAAAATCTGAATTCATTGATGAATACGAAAAGAAGAGAAAAGATGTTTTCTCATTCATTGAAACAGGTTGTGCAAAAATTGTTCCAGTTAAGGGTACTAAAAAATCACCTTATGGTAACACAGCTCAAGAATGGTAATTTTAGTTTTCTGAAATAATACTTAAATAATTATTTATAAAAATTCCATACATTCTCTTACGACGAGTTAAATATACACGTATATATTTTTCACAGTTTTGTATTTTTAATATTATAAGTTTTAATCTTTTTTTCTTCAACTTGAAAATTAAAAGCAATCTTGAATTGCATATTATATTATTTATACCCAATATATTTTATATTATACAGATTATTTTATTCCTAACATATATTTTACTCCTAACATATATTATACTTACATATTTTTCTAATTTACTTGTGAATAATAATGTCCTCGTGATTATTCAAAGTTTCTAAAGTTAACCCCTGTTCATTAGCTAAATGCAATAAGCAAATAAAACAAAAACTTGTAGATAGATCCTTTTTAGTTTTAATATTATTATATTTCGACGACATAAGTTCAACAACCTTGGTGAAATGCATTTCATCTATACCTTCTTTTTCATCAATTAAATTTTCCAGTGTAGTCGATGCTGTCCTATTAGTAAAATTAGATATGTCCGATCTCAAGGATTCTTCTGTGGGTGTTTCATCATTGGTCACTGGTTTACCATCTTCTCTTTTCTTTTGATCATTTACTACATTCAATTCATTTCCATTATCATCATCGTCATCATCGAAATGTGATGCAGCCCTCTTCTTTTTATGCGTCGATATCTCTTCAATTGAATTCCAAATATTTTGTTTTAACAATTTCACGTCAACTTTTTTTGATCTTTTGGCATAAGAAATTGCATTAGTACGATACAAACTTTGAGTGCTAAATATATTTTTCTTGGTGGGACTTGCAAAAGGGTCGGACAATGGAACATCAAAACCCTCAATACCATTTGGATCAAAATCATCGTTGAAACTTTGATTCATTGCATCACTTAATATTGAATCACTTAGTATATCATTATCAAATGTATTTTTTCTAAATTCATCATCTCCATCGTCTTTATCTTCATGATTATTATTATTTTTAGACCTCTCGTCGTATACATGTGCGAAGTAACCTTGATCTGCTGGAATATTATTAAGATATCTGTCTTCATATGATTGTGCCATTGTATTTGAACCAAAAAGTGTTTTAATTAATTGATTTGGCTTTATGTTTAAAAATGCAAGTTTTTTCACAGTAAATGACGAGTCAGAACTGAGTAAATGTCTGCCTAATTTCCTTTCTTTTTCAGATAAGAAAGTTCTAGACAAATATTCTGTTGATTCAAACAGTTCATTTTCATTTAAATCTTCACTATCAGAGAGGAAATCAATGAAAATTGCATCAGATCGTCTTCTATATTTTTTATATGACTTTTTATTCTTTTGATGGGTTGAGTCTTCATTGGCATCATATTCGGCTTGTTCTTTTGTAATATCCTCGTAAGTCTTATTTGTATTACGTTTAAGTCTTGTAATTTTCCAATAAATATTGGGTCTTGATCCAATATCGTCATATAATTTCATCATTTCAAGATAATTTTTACCAGAAGCTTTTGAATCCATTGCATTTTCTAATTTATGGTGGTCTCCTTTTGATCTTTGGTCTAAATTGTTTGTAAATGTTATATTATGATCCGATTCATCAGGGTTTTCAGGACCATCCATAAACAGAGAATATTGTGTTCTTTTTGAAACATTAGATGCTGCATCTGCTCCATTATCATTTAAATTATCATCATCATCATTCATATTCATATCAACATCAAAATCAAAATCCGGTATTTCATTATCACCATTATTATCAAGGTTATTTTCGTATCCTATATGATTATTCTTCAATCTATTTAATTGAGATTCTTCAATTTCAGTTACATCAAAATTATTTAATGACTCAAGCAAATTTGTTGGATCATTATTACCATCAGATATACTTTGAAGTTCTTTAATTGATGGACATATATCAAGTGATTGGTTTATTATATCAAAATTAACAAATGATTTTAATTCATTTATATCAATTGAATCATTCATCATATATTGATCAATTTCTGATGTTCTCTTCTCATCCATTAATGATTCACCAGTAATTATTGGTTTATCATCAGCTATGTCAAACTCAACTTTACTATATTTTGAAATTCTTAAAAAATTATTTAATAAGCTTTTAGCTCCACCTTCATCAAAAATAGCCAAGGCATTCTTAAAAACAGGATCTGTTTTAACAGGTCGATCTGAATCTTTTATTTTGATTGAATTAAATGAATTTGCTAAAGTCTTAACAACCTTTGCTTTCTTACTTTTACTCTTCTTTTTCTTTTTCTTTGATTTTCTTTTCTTGTGACTAGTAGTATTACCAACAATCGTTTTAGTTCCTACCTGTTGATCACTATTGTTATTATTTTCATTAAAGTCATTATCATCATCATTATCATCTTCCTCATCATCATCTCCGCTATCTTCATCTGATTCGTCAGTTCTATCTTCATCACCTGAACCATCTATATCGTCATCTGATATATCATTATTGCTATTAGTTTTAGCATTATTAATATTGCTGTTGTCTAAAGTATTCGATGAATTGTTAGATTTAATATTCAAATAATTCAACAAAGTACCTGTATCTTTAGCGGCAGAATCTATTCTATGAGAATAAATTTTCATACAACCATCTAAAGTTGCTGAAGCTTTTTGAAAATTAACGCCATCGCCTTCTTTTAAAATTGTAAAATCATGGAAATAATCAATTAAGGCAACATTCCAGGTGTTATTCGTGTTGATCTTATTATCTGTTGCCATTCGAATCCAGAATTCAAAGTTTTCACTTGAGACGGGCACATCTTCTAGATCATCTTGAATGATTCCATTGTTATTATTATTATTATTATCATTGTTATTATTGTTGTAATTCATTATGCACGATAATTCTTCTTTGAAGAAGATATATAACGAGCAATCAAAATATAAACTTAATTATAATTTATGGTCAAAAATATATCTTTTAAATTGGTTGGACTTTATTGGACTGGTATTTCAAAATACTTAAATTAAAACATCCAGAAGATTGTAATACACATGCATTTGAAACGTAAACAAAACACAATCAAACAAAATAAAAAGAACACTTTCCTAATTGAAACAAAAAAGGCGAAATTCATGCAGCGAAAAAGAACATAAAAATTGAAAATGAAAAGTTAATTTGTGGTTTACGTAAGCACACAGTAAATTTTTACATACATTAAATTTTCATGTTAAAAAGCTAATCAGCTGCCAATTTAGGAAATAGATTAAAAGATCTGATAACAAGTGTGTTAAAAATGAAATCAACTACCAAATATAGAATATAGATGTGGTTTAATTCATATTTTTACACGTTAAAAAATGCTCAGCGATTTTAAATATAATTCAGTAAATTTTATTTAACTATTTCAATACTTTTGTCTATCAAGTCTTTCAGAAAATGGTAAAATTCTAAAATACCAATACCTCTAATACATTTTATATATTTTGAACTGAGTTAAATAGATAGAAAAATATTTTATTAGCAACATCAAAAAAAAAATGGATAGGAAGGGGTTAGAAATTGTTAAATTTTTACTTGATTGGAATTATTTACTTACAGAGCCACCTGTTAATGGATCAATACCTGAAATTTACTTTTGTTTTGTTTGTTCAGTTTATAGTAAAGGTAAAGATAAGGTTTCATGGTTACAATTCATCAAATATTTAAGGCTTATTAATAAATTATGCAATGGAAATACGCTTGTTTGTATACCCGATAATGCCTTAAATAGACCGCAGGAAGATATATTTCGTTGCTTTGATAAAATATCATATATTAATAGATTGTCATTAGCTTTGTTATTAAGGACGTCGCAATCTTTGCATTATGCATACACACCACCAAGCTCAAGCGGTAGTAATGCAAGTGATTCCAATAATAATAATAATAATAGTAATTTGGAGTTATCAAATCACTCACTTTCAGTTAATAAATCTGAGAGTAATAATAATGAATATGAAATTAATCGTCCTTCATCGGCATCTTCTGATTCTGTTAGATCATTTGAATTATCAAACTCGTCATCATTAGTTTCAGTGCAATTGGCTAACAAAGAAAATAAAGTTAATTCTAATGAAAGCAATAAAAAGGATGATGTAATTGATAATATTGAATTACAATTTAAGCGTAAAAAATTAGAAGATGTTAATTATCAAATTCCAACAACTAAAACAGAAAGGTTAAAATATGTTTTAGATTTGATTGAAGGTGAAAAACCTATTGTATCAGAAAATGATATTTATCCAATTAAAATGATTAATAATAAGAAATTAATTCCGAAAGATATTAATGATACATATACATTAACAACAAAATCTAATAGATTTGAGCAATTAGATTATTTACTTAATAATGAATGTTCATCACATAGTTTACAACGTGAAAGGGCTAGATTAAGAACTGTTGTATTACCATTTTATGAATGTTGTGAAGATAATGAACATTGTACATTATTATCATCATTTATTTCATTTGATAAAAATACAAGTTTTTGTTCATTAAATGAAGATAAATTAAATAAAATGATTTATGATAATAAAGATAAAATTAATCAAAGATTTTATCAATTATATAAATGTTGTGAAACAAAAATGCATTTTATACCAATTATTCAATTACAAACAGATACTAAACTTGGAGATTGTTCATATTTAGATACATGTCATAAAATTTCGACATGTAGATATATTCATTATGGACAATTAATGCCATTAAATAAAGAATTATTTAAAGAAGATAAAGAAAATAATGGTGAAGAAAATGATGATAAAAATAATAAGGAAATTAAGGGGGTTAAAAATCAAATTAATGAAGAGATTAAACTCAAAGAATTATATAATATTAAAGAAAATATTAGAATTTGGGATTTTACAAGGGGTGAAACTATTTGTAATTATTTAAATTGTGATTTACCAGCTCAATGGATTAATTGTGATTTAATGAAAATTAATTTTGATATTTTCGGAAATGATTTTGGAGTTGTAATTGCAGATCCAAGTTGGACAATTCATATGAATTTAAATTATAGTAGTCTGAAAGATGAAGAATTATTATCATTAAAAATGGATAAATTACAAAGGGAAGGAATTTTTTTATTATGGGTTACAGGTCGTACAATTGAAACTGGTAGAGAATTTTTAAATAAATGGGGATATAAAGTAATTAATCAAATTACATGGATTAAAACGAGTCAATTAATTAGAACTATTAGTACAGGTAGAACTGGACATTGGTTAAATCATTCAAAAGAGCATTTATTAGTTGGAATTAAAGGTGAATGTAAATGGATTAATAAATCAATTGATTCACAAATAATTTTATCATCAACAAGGGAAACTTCACGTAAACCTGATGAAATTTATGGGATTGTTGATAGACTTGTTGGTAATGGAGTTCGTAAATTAGAAATATTTGGTAGACAACATAATACAAGACCTGGTTGGTTAACAGTTGGGAATCAATTAAATGGAGTCAATATAATTGAAAAAGAATTACGTAATAGATATGAACGTCTGGGTCGATCGACGGTCCCCGTATAAAAAAAATAAAAAAAAAATAAAAAAAAAATAAAAAATATTTCAGCCAATGAAATTCGTTTGAATTTCTACTGAATTAACATGAGTTTATTTTTTTTGTTTCATTTCAGTGGTGTTATTTGCTTAGGTAATACAACAATAGAATTAGATGATAATATAATAAGTATATACACTATGATTAAAAAATATGACATTATTTCTTTGCTACAAATTATTATAGTGGTGATGATGATGGATGGTTATAGGTTTTAGCTTACTTTAGCTTATTTTTGATTATTTTCCCTTTCTTCCCTCCTATTTCCTTTTACTATTATATTTTCATTGTTTGTTTATTGCAATTATTTGATTTTATCTTTTTTTTACTTTATTTGATTTTTTTTCCCTACTTGGTTTTAAATTTTAATTTATTATTTCAAGTTATAAATTTTTATTTCATATTTTTAATTTATTTATTACTTAAATATTTAATAAAACAACAACAAAAAAAATGTTCAGAACAATCGCAAAAAGACAAGCAAAAGTTATTGGTAGAAGATTCCAATCAAACCTTGATAAACCAGCATTCGTTGCAGATGCAGCAAAAGGTGCTGAATTTGAAAAACATATTGAAGCAGTTGAACATCATGCTCAATCATCATCTGCAACTTGGAAGAAAGTTTCATTCTTCTTAGCTGCTCCAATTATTTTAGCAACTGCTGTTAATACTTATGGTGTTGAAAAGGAACACGCAGAACACAGAGAACATGCAAAACATTTATCTGATGAAGAATGGCCAGTTCCACCATACTCTTACTTAAATATTAGAAGAGTTGATTTCTTCTGGGGTGATGGTGACAAAACTCTTTTCTGGAACTCAGACTGTAACAGACATATTAAATAGATGTATTGTTTTTTCCTTAAATGAAATTATCAATTTAATCAATAATCATCATAATCATCAATAATTCAAAAATACGAAATACAATATAATAAAATAATAATAATTATAAGTAAGTTATTTTATTTTAATCGATCATATGTTTTTTTAATTTACTTCTTCTATTCAATTTAAAAATAGTTTTATATTATTATTATTATATATATATATATATATTATTTATTTGTTATATATTATATATCATATTTGCTATCATATAAAGTCTATTTATATTTTAAATTTATATATTATTAAAAAAATTAAAATAAAATTAACAATAAAGAGTAATTAATTACACGTAATTTTTCTTTTAGTAACATGAAAATGGTAAATTATTTTTTTTTTTTTTCATTCTTTTTTTTACTTAAGTTATAAATATAATATTTATTTAAAATTGTTTTTAATTAGTTATTTAAAGGGCAGAAAATATATAAAGATTATTAGTTGCAGCAATTGCAACTGAATTTTCCATTGGATGCCAACTTAAATGTAAAATTGATTTTTTAAAATCAATTGAATCAGCATCAAATTTATTAAGCATTGATAAATTTTTACGTTTATTATTATTTGATTTTTTAACTTTAAATGCAGATTTATCAGCTTGTAATAAAATTTCCTTTTCATTTTCTTGTTCTTTAATTGAACATTCGGGACTAACAGAATTTTGATAAATCATAAAATTATTATTATAACTACCTGTCATAACTGATTTATTATCACCACTAAATTGAACTTCAAATTTATCAAAAATTGCATCATTTTCATAAGTATCACATAATCTTTCCCTTAATTGTTCATGAATATTAATTGTTTTAATTGGTTCAGTTTCCATATTAATATCCCAAATTTTAACAGTCATATAATCTCTACTTGCAATATATCTACCATTTGAACTAAATTTAACATCTGAAATTGATGATGTAATTTCTGTAAAAAAATTATGATTTGATGGATCCATATATTCTTCAAATATTTTACAATGATTATCACATAATGAATTCATTCTCATATCATTTAATTTAATCATACCTTTACTTGATGAATACATAAATAAATTACAATCTAATGGATGAAATTCTGCACTTGTTATAACTTCTGTTAATTCTTCCATATTTGCAGGTTTAATATCAACTATATTAAATGATTGATCTTCAATACCTAAATTCCATAAATTAATTCTTAAATCATCACTTGAGATAAAAGTTTCTTGATCTGAATTAACAGATATTGAATTTATATGATAAGCATGAGCATTTGCGAATATTTTCTTTGGTTGAGCTGCCGTTATTGTATCATGATAAGTTAATTTTGGTAATTTAATCTCTGACATTATTGAAGTATTTGAATTTATTAAAGTTGTAATTAAAGTTGGATTTGTTTGAAATGATGATAACTGTTTTGAAATTAAAGTTGATGATGATATATTACTACTACTATTATTATTATTATTATTATTATTATTATTATTATTATTATTATTTATTGAATTATTTAAATTATTATTCTCTGAAACCAATTTAATTTGTTTTTCGAAAACTTTCCAAAGTTTAATAGTTTTATCATTTGTTGAAAGTAAAAATTTAGATTGATTAAACCTTTTCAACCATTTAATTTTATTTATTTTCTCTTCAATTTCTAAAGATTTTAAATAATCAAATTCTGCATCATGACTTTGAAATTCAGTATAAAATTTATATTCACAATTTTTCTTTGATTCATTCCTTTCAAATAATACAACTCTACCACCTCTATCACCTGTTGCTAAGAAATCACCTGTATGATCGAATTCAACAGTTGAAATTATATCAGCTTCAGTTATATTTTCTATATCGCCTTTATCACCAAAGCATTGACTAAATTTCCAATTTGGTTCTTCTGATATGTTTGACATTTTATATTATTATAAGTATTATTATAAGTATTATAAGTATTATTAATATAAGTAGGAAAATGTTATTATTATTATTATTATTATTATTATTATTATTATTATTATTATTATTACTGTGAGTATTATATATAATTCTTGATTAGTAAATGGATGTAATATAGTTAATTGAATAAAGGATAACTAAGTGTCTATCACTTAATTTACTATCAGTATTATCAATTAGACAATAAAATAAATAAATGCAACAACTCGACGATTAGCAATTTTACTATTTTTGACACTGAGCGAGGAGAGAAGGTAAACAATTAGTTAATTAGTTAGTTAGTTAATTAGTTAATTAGTTAATTTACTAAACGGGGAGTGAGATTACGTAATACACGTTAAAATAGGCTTAATGTAAAGTGCAGACTTTATTTTACATTACTTTATTAATTAAATAAGATAATAAGATAATAGATTATTATATTAAATTATAAGAGATTATAAGAGATTATAAGAAATTTAAAATGATTTAAGCTCTCTTTGCAGCATCAGCTGGAGAGACTCTTTTAGCATTTTGGTTGAATCTTTGTCTAACTGGTGGAGATCTAATTTTTCTATCAGTTCTTGATCTAACTCTAACAATTCTTGAATGAATTGCACATGAAACACAGTAATGTAATTTGTTGAACATCTTTGGAATTGGATATTCATCATAAACTGAAGCTTCAGAGATATCTCTAACAGCAGCTGCTTCAACCATATTTCTAACAGTCATTCTTTTAATTGCTTTATCCTTTGGAACACATCTTGAACAGTTAACACATCTAACTGGTTTAACGTGACCTCTACCACTCTTGTTTCTACCGTTTGCAGCTCTCTTCTTTGGCATTCTAAATTTAAAAAAATAAAAAATAAAAAAAGTTTTTAAGTAAACGAGTAAAAATAAATTTAATTAAATGTTAGTATTTGATTTAATCGGATTTGTATAAAGTGATGATAATGATAAATTTGTAAAATGAAATTAGAAATTAGAAATTATTGTAACATTATATTTTGATATAATAATATGTATTTATTAATGTTAATTATTAAAATATTGGGAACCTTTGTGAATTCTTAAAATTTGATATTATTTTTAATTTATCATTAATTTCTATTCAAAACACAATTTTTCAATATATTGAATGATTATTTATAAATATATATTTGTAAAATTTATATTTCATTTCATAATTTTAATCATTTTCATCATTTCTAAACACTGTTTTATTATTCAATCAGTTATAATCCATTTAGTACATACGTTTCTGTGTATAATTTATTGTCTAAATAAAAGAAATAAAAAAAGGTTAAAGGAAGGCAAATAAATTTAATAAATTTTAATAAAGTAAGTAAATAAGTGAAATAAAGAGACAAGAAAATTAGTAGTAGTATTGAATTGTTCAGAACTGAAAAAAAAAAATTAAAATGTGAAAACAATAATATACTATACTATACTATACTATATTGTAATATACTATAATATACTATACAATATTATACTATAATCAATTACATAATATATAATAATATACGCCATAATAGAATACTATCAGCAAAATAATCAATTAATTAGTAAGTAAATTAATGGAAATTGGAGAGACGCGCAAAAAAAGGGGGAAGAAGAGAAAAAGGAAAAAATTTGTAGAAGAAACAGTCACAATAAAATCATTCTAAAAAAACAACATCCCAGCCCTCCTGCCCTGCACGTGATGCTTTGATGCAACCCTTGTCCTGTAAATGACATCTGTGCACCTCCTGTAATTTAAATTTTCAGCCAATCAAAAAACGCGACATAGTAAATTTAATAAATTTAGTAAATTTAGTAAATCACCCGATTGATATTACGTAAGCATCTCATTAATTAATTAATTGATTAATTAATTAACTAATTAATAACCTTTAAAAAAAAATAGTACAATTATTTATTTATTATTTGCACAAGTTTTTCTTGCCTTTTGCATTATTTACAATATTGTATGTGTTAATACAATACTACACTGCTACAACTACATCTTTTTCTCCTTTTGCTCAGTTTTGTTATTGTTATCATTTATCTTCTTCTATTAAATTTAATAATAAGATAATATATAATTATCAAACAATTAATGTAAGTTCAAATACACACACATAGACTTAAATGTTTTTATTGATAATTTAATTTGATTTAATATGATTTAAAATGATTTAATATGAAGGAAAGAGAAATTTAACCTTAATTATACTTATTTACTTATTTATTAATTTATTTATCAAACTTTTAATATAGTATTCATTCATTGATACATAATACATATATAGATACATAACACATTGATTCAATTATTCATTTATTAATTCATGTATTAATTGATACGTTTATTTACTTATCAGCTCATTAACTTATTATTTAATTAATTATATTCATAATTTATTCATTAATATCATTATATACTAATAATCAATTAATCAATTAACAATCCATTTATCCATTTATCCATTTATCCATTTATTCATTTATTCAGTTATTCATTTATTCATTTATTCATTTATTTATTTATTCATTTATTCATTAGTTTAATTATCATTTAATTAAGTATCAATAAAAATATTTTTCTTTTCCTTAATTTATATACTAACAAGTTTATTTTTTATTTAATTTAATTTAATTAACTAATTAATTTATTATTATAGAATGTTCAGACAAACACTTAGAATCGCTAGATCTTCAAGATTATTCTCAACAACTTCACTTGTTAAAAACAATGCACCAAAAGAATTTAAAACTGCTAAAACTCTTGCTGATGTTGATACAAAATTCGATTTAATCGGTGAAGGTGCTAAAGTTGGTGAAGTCCCAACTGATTTAGAACAAGCAACTGGTTTAGAAAGATTTGAATTATTAGGTAAAATGGAAGGTATTGAAGTTTTCGAAACTGAACCTTTAGATTCTTCAAAGAGAGGTACAATGCAAGATCCAGTTATTATCGATTCTTATGATAATTACAGATATGTCGGTTGTACTGGTTCACCAGCTGGTTCTCATGTTGTTATGTGGTTAAAACCAACAACTGATAAAGTTGCTAGATGTTGGGAATGTGGTTCAGTTTATAAATTAAATTACTTAGGTACTGGTGATAAACATCATTAATTTATTTAATTAATTTAAAACTAAGCAAAACTAAAACTAACTTTATTAATTATAGATTGAAATTACTTTTAAAAAAAAAATATAATCCAAATTAAAAAAAAATTAAATTTAAATTTAAAAGTTAATCATTTAACATTTAATGTTTAGTTATTTTTAAACAACTGACTATTCTTATTATTTACATATTTTATTTCTATTCTCTTAGCTTTTATAGCACTTTCATTTAACAAGTATTGTACCTTTAATATCAAATTTATTAAAAACAAGGAATATCGAAATATCGCGTAATTCTTCAATATTATGGTTCTTTTGTAATAAATGTAATATTATAATATAATATATTAATATATTATATTATAAATTGATTGTTATAATGTATTGATTACAAATCATTTATTTCAATAATTGATTAATTAAATTAATTATGAAACCAGTTGTAATATCGTTATATCCAATTGAAAAATCAATTCCAAATTATAATCAATTTTTTGAAGAATTTCAAGTTGTTAATTATAATTTATCAACAACTGAAAATTTTATTAATGATATGAAAAATGAACCATTTAATAAAGCAATTGCAATTTTTGGTTCATATCCAGGTTTTAAACCATTAAATGGTTTAATTGATCATAAATTAATTGATTCATTACCAAAAAATTTAAAAATAATTTCATTATGTAGTGCAGGATTTGATGGTTATGATTTAGATTATTTAAAATTTAAAAATATTAAATTATCAAATATACCAGTTAATAAATTAATTGCAATGGATGTAGCTGATTGTGCTTTATGGCATGTATTATCAGGTATTAGAAAATTTAATAATTGGGATCAATTTATTAAATCAAATTTAAATAATAAAAATAATTTAAATACTTTAAAAATTAGAGATTCAATTAGAAATAATTATTTAAATAATAATGATAAATTATCAGGTTTTGCTTTCGGTCATATTTTTCATGGTAATCCAATTACAAGTTGTAGTAATAAAAATTGCTTAGTTTTAGGTTATGGTTTAATAGGTAAATCAGTTGTTGATAGAATGTTGGTCTTAGGTATGAATGTCAACGTTTTAGTTAATGATAAATTAAAATATACTGATAATAATAATAATACTAAAATTAACTTTTTCTCCTCAAATATTAAAAATGATATAAATTTAGCAACAAAATCAATCGATGTAATAATCGTTTGTTTACCAGGTGGTGATAAAACATTTCACTGTATTAATAAAAAAATTCTTGATAATATAAATAATAATTCAATTATTGTTAATATTGGTCGTGGTACTTGTATTGATAATAATGATCTAAAAATTGCAATTGAAAATGGTAAAATTTCTCATGTTGGTTTAGATGTTTTCGAAAATGAACCAACAATTGAAGATTATTTCTTAAATGAATCTTCAATAAATGAAAATTCGAATATTTTCTTTACTTCATCAATTACACCTCATTTAGGTAGTAGTACCTTAAATGTTTTACAATATTCAACATATCAATGCATTCAAAATTTAATTGATGGTTTAAAAACTGGTAATTTTATTAATGTAGTTAATAATTAAATAAAATGTTTATAATATATATATAAATAATGAAAAAAAACAATTAATTTTTATACAAAATTATCAATTAATGATTTATTCATAAATTTCTTTCATAACCTCTAACATATTGTTCCAATAATCACGATAAATTTTTTTCCATGATTCAATACTTTCATCACAAGTTCTAATTGCAAATTTCCTTTCCTTTTCAAGTAACTGTCCTTCTTTGCTATTTTGTGCAAAATTTAATGTAGACATAAAATCATCAATCTCTGATTTACATTTAGCTAAATTTTCATCAGCAATTTTTTCAAATAACCATAAACTATCTTCATCATCATTTTCATCATTTTGTTCAAATTCCCAAGGTTTACCTAATGGCCAATCACTCCAATGAATATAAACTGAATCTTCAACAATTTTTTTACTATCCCAACCAAATTTAGCAATACCCATACCAAAATCAACTTCATCTTCATCATCATCATCATTACTCCTTTTATTAATTTCTTTTTCTTCATTATATAATTTATCAATTTCAATATCATATTCTAATTCTTTAACTTTAATTACGTTACCTTCATAATCAAATCTCCATGCCCAATCCCAATATGGAATTTCAGGATATGATTCAACTGCTTCTTCAATATTTTTATAATTATTACCATTTTTAATAGATCTTTGAATACTTAATAAAGGATGTGATTTTGTTAAATATCCAAAATCATTTGGATTTGTTAAATATGCTGTATGTTCAAATAATGATGATTTAAATTCACCTGATAATAAAGCATATGGTTCATGTGGTATAATTGTTAATGAAGGTACTAAAATTGATTTTAACCAAGGATTTTTATTATTAGTTAAATTTTCATTTTTAATTGATCTTTTAATATAATTATTATTATTAATATCTGAAATTTTCCAAATATTATTAATAATTTCCATATCATATTCTTCAGGTTTTTTCTCATCAATAATTTTTAAAATCCATTTAAAAACATTTTCATCTGGCATTATTACCATAACATAACTACATAATTCTAATTTTGAATATAAAGCAATTGTATTCTCCATTGATGGTAATGCATTATAAAATTTATTATAAAATTTATCATCAAAATTCATTTCATTTTCAATAAAATTTTTAAATAAATCTTTAATTGAAACTGAATATTCTAATGGAGTTGGTGGTAATTCAATTCCATTTAATTTTTTATTTGGTTTAATAATACTTGGCTTTTTAAGTTTTGGATGATTAATATAATTGATTGGTACAGATAATAAAGATGGTGGTAAAAAGAATAATTGATCCATTTTATTATTTATAATTGAATCAGCATCTAAATAAATAACTCTATCATATTGAGTTAAACTAAATGCCCATAATTTTGTAAATGAATCAGACCAATTAGTTGAATCTTTACCAAATTTAGATTGAATTTTATTATATTTAACCATTTCAACATTATATCTATTTTTAAGTAATTTAATAATTTTATGAAATTTAATATTTTCAGTTTGATTTTTTAATTTTTCATTTAAATCAAATGAATAAATTAAATGAAATTTTGCCTTTGAATTAAAATTAACTAATTGTCTAATATTTACTAAAACTGGGTATAAATTATCAGGACTTGTTGCATAAAAAACATAGGCTAATCTATTCCAATTAATTATATTTGGATTTTCAATTGTAATTGATTTATAAATTTGTAAAATTGATTCTTGTGGTATATATTTAACTGTTTTTGTATCAAATTCTGCAACTTTTGAACCTTCCTCACCAAATAATGATAATTTATTACCATTATTCATATTAGTTTTATCAATAGAATCTTCATAACTTGGCATATGAAGTAATGATTTTTTAGGTCCTGCACGTAATGTTAAAACATAAATAAAAATTAAAATTCCAAATATTGGAATTATCTTTTTAATTTTTCTATTCATATTGATATCAAAGTTTATGATCAGTTAAAATTATCAGATAGTTTGCCTATCATTAGTAACAATAGTAAACAAAGAATAGAAGAAAAGAATAGAAGATCATTACAGGAAATAAACAAGGGGCCTCTTAGAGCCCCGAGGGTGTTTACTTTTTAAATATTTTAATTGTTCATCAGAAGACATGAAAATTTGCCGATTTAATTGCAACGCGTTTGTTATAACATAATAATTTTGTTCTGTTTACTAAAGTGATAATTAAATGGTATTAGATTAAAAATATAGGTAATTAATTATAAATATGTATATGTATATATATGTTTGTTTGTCTGTGTAGATTTAATTTGTTAATTAGTTTACTCCTTTTTGTCTTGGTTTTCCTTTAATTCAGCTTTTGCTTGAGCTACTATTTTCTTTTTAGTTGTAATTGCAAAGAATGCCATACAAAATGGTAATAAAATATTATTAAGAGCAATCCAAGCAATTAAAATACCAAAACTTCTTCCAACAGTTCTATGAGATGTATTAAATAATACAACTTTCATTAATTCATAAGCATTTTTAATTGGCATTGCATAAGTAAATCTGTAAAATTGTGGACATAATGGAATTGGAGCAAAAGTTGCAGATATATTAATCATAACAAAGAATAACATCCAAAAACCCATTAATGGAGGGAAAACTGCAAATAAAATTAATGAAATATTTTGATTTGTACCACCAACTGCTGCCATTGTTAAATAAGATACCATCCAAAAAACTCCAAATCCACCACTCCAAGAAGCATTCATATTAATTTGGAAAGCAGAATTTAAACAAGAGAAAGCTAATGAAATTAATAAATAATTAAGTTGTGATAATAAAATTCTAAATATTATATAATCTTTTGTAATTGCAGCTTTAGCAACAATACCATATAAATTTGTCATCCACATAACTTCAAAAAATGTTATAATTATAATATAAATTAAACCAACTTGAAGTGGACCATTTGTAACTGGATCAACTGAAATACCATCAAAATATTGAATAATTGGATAAGATGTTAATAAATTAGTATTTTTTAAATTTGAAAATTGATCTGAAGTTAAATTATTTAAAATTGAATTATAAGAAATTGATTGTAAATTTTTTTGAAAATATGATTCAAATTTATATAAAGTTGGTATAACGACACCTTCCATTGTATTTGGATCTTTTGCAGTTTCATAAAAGCAATGAACAAAATTTGTTGTATTAACATCAATTCCATTTTTAAATCCATTTATTAAAATTTCAGATACATTATTTTGAGTAACATAAATTGAAGCCCAATAATCTTGATGATGAATTTTTTTTTGAATTTCAGTTTCATTTAAACCTGAAGTGAAAACCCAATTTGCATTACTTGGCATTAAACCATCTTTTGTTGATAATTGTAAAGCTTTTGAAATTGGTGCACTAAAATCATCTTCTAAATTAATTAAAATTGATAAATTAATTAATCTACCACCTCTTTTATACATTGAACCCCAATAAATTGACCAAACACCTAAAATGAAAACCCATAAACATAAAATAATAAAAGCATATTGTTTTAAACAATTAATTCTTAATAATTTATTTTTACTTGAAAAAAATGGATATCTTGAATCTTCAATTTTTGGTTCAATACCTTTCTCTAAATCTTCTTCACGTTCACGTTCTAAACTTACAGCTTCACCATTTTGAACTGTAAAATCATTAAATTCTGATATTGTTCTAAATAAATTATTACTATTATGATCATTATTATGATCATTATTATTTTTATTATTATTATTATTATCATCTTTTTGAAATTCAATTGCATTTTCTCCAATAAAAGGTTTAGCATTATCAGAGGAAGAAACTGAACTACTATCAGAATTAATACTAATGTTATCTGGATTAGTCATTATTGTTTTAATTTAATAATTAAATTTCTATTTAGTATTAGAAGAAGAAAATAAATCAGGGAAAAATCAGGGAAAAAACAGGGAAAAAACAGGGAAAAATCAATTAAGCTCGAATTAGTTGTGGATCAAGGCCAATTTATAAATAAATAAATAAATGAAAATAAACGAGATAAAGCAAAATTTAAAAAAAGAAAGGAAAAATAGTACTTAAAATTGTGTCATCATAGTTACTATATCCGAATTTGTAAAATTGTACATAAAAGAAAGAATAAATGTAAAAGTTAAGTTATGCATGGCAGAAACGGTTATCCCCGCGGAGAAAGGGCCTGATCAGGTTAATTCAGCAGGGAGATTAAAATAGAATTTAAAAGAATTTAAAAAATTTTAAATGAACTGAAAAAAATTTCAGCCAAATTCGGAAGATAAAACCGAGAGAATTAATAATCAAAAAGTTTGAACCGAATTTATTGATTGCACAGCCGGCTGCGACAGATATTTTGTGATACCAATAATGTTAATACAATTTAGTTTAAATACATTTTTTTTATTGTTATATTATATATATGATGATGATAAGTATGTTGTTGATTTATAAATATTTTATGTTAAGTGTTGAATTTAACAAAATATATGAAAATATTCTAAGATATATTTTATTTAGTTTTTTCAAAATGTATCATTTATTGTATTTGTTAACGATAAAAGGAAAAGAAAAGAAAGATGAAAAAAAAATTGTAAAAAAAATCTACTTTTCAAAAATTTTTATTAAATATTAATTTTTTGTTAAAAATTAGAGATAATTTTTTTTTTTAATTTTTTTTTATACTTTTTCTACATGCTTTTACTCTTTTCTTGTGTATTTAACTTTATTACTAAAAGGAACTAAACGGATATATTGACAACAATAGCATATTAGTAATTATTAATAATTAAAAGTATAAAATTAGAGCAAACAGTGTGCAAGAAGACCCTTATCACAGCCGAAAACTCCGTCAGCAGCAAAACTTGATTGCTATTTTATATTTTATTGAAATATTTATTATCTTAGCTGTACATTTTAATATTTGACATAGCGAAATGCGGAGTTCTTTTCTCTAAATTAGAAATTAGTGCAAAATCAAACTAATTTAATGTTCTTTCTATTAATTCCATTTTCTTCTTATTTTCTTTTCTAGAATTACCTATTTTGGAAAGGTGCATTTTAGGCGCAAACTAATTTAGTGGAGTAAAACGGACTCCGTTTCTTTCCATTATATTATTTGGGGCTTCTTCCCCAAATTTCTCTATTCATTTAATGCTTTTTAAACTTTATAAATAACAGGGTTTTCCCCACTTATTTTAACAATAAAAATAGTAATATAAACAATAAATAAAAACTAAAAGTTATTATATTATTATACAACTATAAACAACTACTAACATTAAACAATGTCAAATCAACAAATGTTATCAATACTTAAACAACAACAACACCAAAGACAAAAACTTAAAAAAATTAATAATAATTTAAAACTTTCTTATATATTTAATAAAAATTGTTCAGTTTGTGGTAATGATGAATTTTTAAGTGAAAATTTATTTAATGAACTTAATCGTTCTTGTACTCAAGATGATAATTTAAATTATAATTTAAAATATATATCACATGCTCAAATTGAAAGAATGAAACATTATTCAAATTATTCAAATAATAATTATAATCATAGTTTAACAGTTTTATAAAATATTTATTGATTCAATTCAAAATATACGTTATTCAGTTTATTTATTTTCAATTATTTTCAATTATTTTCAATTATTTTCAATTATTTACTATTATTTTCAATTATTTACTATTATTTACTATACGCAATACCCATCGATTTATAATTTTCAAATTTTTTATACACACATTTAATTATTTTTTTTTATAAACCTTATTTATATACAGTTTAATAGATTTAACCTAATAAATAATAAATATATTAATAAAAAAATTATTTTTTATATATAATAAAAAAAGAGGGATTTTAATTATTTATAAAATTGAATAATGAATAAGTGATGAATTTATTTTTTAAAAAAACAAGATATTAATAATTAATTAATTAATTAATTAATTAATTAATTATAAATCAGATCTAGTAACAGTTGCAACATTTAATGGTTCTTCAGTTAAAGTTTTTGGACCTGTAAATGGTTCACATGATTCTCTTCTACCTGAACCAGCCTTTGGTGGATTACCATTTGCAAAACCATCTAAAATTTTAATAACTTCTTCCTTTGTTTGTAAATCTTCATAAAAATCATCATTAATTTGTAACATTGGAGCATTTGCACAAGCACCTAAACATTCAACTTCTTCTAATGAAAATTTTCCATCTTTTGTAATTTCACCTGGTTTTAAATTTAATTTATCCATTACAGTTTTAATAACTTGATCTGAATTACATAATTGACATGGAGTTGTTGTACAAACTTGAATATGATATTTACCAACTGGTTTTCTTTGATACATTGTATAAAATGTTGCAACTTCATAAACTCTCATTGGTGGCATATCTAATAATTTTGCAACATGATTCATTGCAGAAATTGATGTAAAACCTAATTGTCTTTGAGCTAAATCTAATAATGGCATACAAGCACCTTTTTTATATTGTGGTGGATATTTTTTAATTATAACTTCAGCTCTTTTTTGATTTTCTGGTGTAAATTCAAATGGAATTGATGGATTATTATTTTCTGAATCTCTATGAACTGCAATCATATGACCATTTCTAGTGAATGTCTTTGATTGTGATGTAATTAATCTTTTGGTATTATTTCTAACTAATGCTGAAAACATTTTGATTATATTGTTTGTTATGTATATATTTATAAATATATATATAAATAAATATATAAATATATAAATATATAAATAAGCTATAAACCAACCTAAACTAAACTACACACAAAAACATGTTAGTAAATTTGTGTTTTTTTTATAAAACCCACTCACACACTCTGTTTAGCAACAAACGTCGCTCTTCCCCTCATAATTAATTAGTTAGTTAGTTAATTAGTTAGTGAGCTTTTCTCCTCCTCAGCGAGTGAAAGTTTTTGAATTTCAAATAAAAAAATAAAAAATAAAAAATAAAAAATAAAAAATAAAAAAAAATAAAATTTTAATTTCAATTAACCCGTACACCAATCCAAAAATAAAAATAAAAATAAAAATAAAAATAAAAAAAAATAAAAATAAAAATAAAACTGAAAAAACAAAAAATGAGCCTACCACAAATCTCGTGTCGTGATAGAGGATAATTAATTGAGAAAAAAAGAAAAAAAGAAAAAAAGAAAAAAAAACAGAGCGTCGGAATGAAATTTCCCTTTTGGGACATCATCAATTAGAAATTCGTTCTAATTTCTAATTCACTTTTTTCCTTTTCTCGCTAAATAAAAAGAAAAACTATTTCCATCATTTGACTCATTTTTTCGGGTTTTTTCTTGCACTATCTATAAATAAATATTCAACTATTTTCATTTCATTGATAAGAAATAATTTTGTTTTCTTTCCTTCTTTCTATTTCTATTACTATTATTATTATTATTTCCTTTTCTAAAAACAATTAAAATGACAAAACAATTAAGTATTAATACACGTGTAGTTCAAGTTACTCATAAAGATGGTAATAATGCATCAATTCCACCAATTTATCAATCAACAACTTTTAAAGCTGATTCAATTGATTCATTATCAACTCAAGAATATGATTATACTAGATCTGGTAATCCAACTAGAACAGTTTTACAATCTCATTTAGCTTCAATTATTAATTGTAAATATGTTTATGCAGTTAACTCAGGTATGGCTTGCTTAGATGTTATACTTTCAAATTTAAATAACGGTGATGAAGTTATTGCTGGTACTGATTTATATGGTGGTTCTGATCGTTTATTAAATTTTTTTAAAAAAAAGCATGATATTAATTTAAAACAATTTGATACAACAAATTTAAATTTAATGAAAAAAGTTATAAATAAAAATACAAAATTAGTTTTATTAGAATCTCCAACAAATCCTTTAATTAATGTAATTAATGTTAAAGAAATTACAAATCATGCTCATAAAATTAATCCAAATTGTATTGTAGTTTTCGATAATACAATGATGACACCTTTATTAATGAATCCTTTAGATTTAGGTTGTGATATTCATTATGAATCTGCAACAAAATATTTAAATGGTCATCATGATATTATGGGTGGTATAATTGCAACAAATAGAAATGATTTAGCTAAAAATATATTCTTTGTTATTAATGCAACTGGTTCAGGTTTAGCACCTTTTGATTGTTGGTTATTAATTAGAGGTTTAAAAACTTTATCAATTAGATTAGAAAGAGAACAAGATAATTGTATGAAATTAGCAATTTATTTAGAAAATAAAGGTTTTAAAGTTAGATATACTGGTTTAAAATCTCACCCTCAACATGATTTACATTTTAGTCAAGCAAGAGGTGCAGGTGCAGTTTTATCATTTGAAACTGGTGATATTAATTTAAGTAAATCAATTATTAAAAATGTTAAATTATTTGGTACAACTGTTTCATTCGGTGCAGTTGGTTCACTTATTTCTTTACCTTTAAAAATGTCTCATGCTTCAATTGATCAAAAAGTTTTAGAAAAGAGAAATTTCCCATTAGATTTAATTCGTTTATGTGTTGGTATTGAAGATATTAATGATTTAATTGCTGATTTAGATAATGCAATTTTATTAGCAAAGAGAGAATGTGGTGCAAAATTATAATATAATTAATTAAATTTATTTTTACCCTTTTATTATAATTATTTAATTCCTTATTTTTTTTATAAAATTTTTATTTTATATTCATTTAATAATTGTGTCCAATAAAACAAATACCAAAAAAAAAAAAAAAAAAAAAAAAAAAAAAAAAAAAAAAAAAATAAAAAAAAAAAAAAAAAAAAAAAAAAAAAAAAAAAAAAAAAAAAAAAAAAAAAAAAAATATAGAAAAGATAATCAATTAGTTTAAAATAAAATATAAAATATACGATTATTGAAATTATTAAAAAAAAATAAGATAAAAGGAAAGTTAAAAAAAAATATTTTCAAAAATACGTTAAGAAAATAATGAAAATAAAATTAAGAAAAAAAAGGTAACTTTAAAGAATAAAAAAAAAAAATAAACCATTTTATTTTTAACAAGGGGATAAAAAATAGTAAAATGTGTAACATGAATGAAAAATGAAAAAAACCAGTTTCATATATAAATCATCATATACTCATTTTTTTTATTTTAGAAAGAGCAACAACAACATAATCGTTTAAACCATGACTTCTTTTGATTTCCAAAATTTGGATCATCACCATCTTGACCATTGTAATGATAATTATCATTATCATTTGATTGAACATATCCAGTATATCCATTTGGTTGATTAGTATATCCATAATTATTGTTACCTTGAGAATATCCATTATTTGATTGTAATAAACCTGTACGTTCATTTACATTAGATGTAGATTGTGCTCTTATTTTATTTGACATTTTGTTATAACCATTATTAACATAATAATGCCCGCTATTTGAATGTGACATTGATCTTAAATTTGCTTGTTGATTTTGGGAATAGTTTTGTTCTTGATGTGGTTGTTGTTGTTGTTGTTGCTGCTGCTGCTGTTGTTGCTGCTGCTGTTGTGATTGTGATTGTGCTTGAGATTGATTATAATGTGACTTTGACAGATGCGTTTGTTGAGTAGCAGTATGACGAGCACCAGATCCATAACCATTTAAATTTATTTTTTTATTTTTACCCCAACTCCAACCTTGACCATTATTTAATTTCATCCAATCATATTCATATAAACTAATATCTGAATTTTTACTTTCATTTAATGATGAAATTGAACCATTTGAAGAATTTGTTAATTTTTGTTGTTGACTATTAGATGATACAATATTTTGATTATTTGAATGAACTTCAATAAATTCTCTAGTTCCTTCAATATTTTCAAGTATTGATTTAAATAAATTAATATAAGATAAATAATCTGGAGTTTCATCAAATTTTAATGATCTAACTTGCCGTATATATTCTGCAATTTCAATTGGTAAACCACTACATAATTCTGAAATTGGAATTTTTTGTTTCTTTTCACCAATTTTTTCATATTTTAATTTATTAGTTGCAGCTTTTAAACCTTGCCAAGGTAATTGACCTTTTAAAAAATAAACAAATACATTACCTAAAGATTCTAAATCATCACGACGTGATTGTTCTCTTCCTAAATGTGTATTAATTGACATATATCTAGCTGTACCACTTAAAGATTTTCTTTCTCTATAAGGTATATGAACATGAGTTATTGGATCTCTATATTGTTTAACCATACCATAATCAACCATATAAATTGTATTATCATTTGTTGTTGCACCAATTAAAAAATTATCAGGTTTAATATCTCTATAAATAAAATTATTTTCATGTAAAAATTGAATTCTTTCAATCATTTGAATTGCTAATCTTGAAACTGTTGAAAGTGAGAATTTTCTACCACACCATTCAAATAAATCTTCTAATGAAGGTCCTAATAATTGAATAATTAATATATTATAATAACCTTCTTGACCAAAATAATAAACTTTTGGTATACCTAAAACTGATAAATATCTATAACGTTCTCTTTCATAATTTTTATAATAATTATTAACTGCACTATTTAAAATTTTATAAGCTCTAAATTCATCTTTTAATTGTGGTGCATCACTTTTCCTTGATTCAAATTTAATTGCAACTGGTTGATTTGATCTTAATAAATCATAACCTTTAAATATAATACCAAAAGATCCTTCACCAATTTTTTGAGCAATTTGATAATGTGATGCAATTATATTTCTATTTTTATTATTAGTATTACTACCATTATTATTATTATAAGTATTGTGATTATTCGAATGAGATTTCAAAGTATTTTGATTTTGATTATTATTATTATTATTATTATTATTATTATTATTAGTTACTGATGTTGGAGATTTCATATCTGTACTATTGTTATTCTTATTATTATCATTATTAGAAGCTCCTGTTATTGGTATAGTTGTTGGTGTAGTATTATTTGTTTGTCCAGTACTTTCATTTGGTGATTGAACCATTTCTGTTTTAGTATATCTATTAATTTGTCTTTAATTTAATATTTTATCTTTTTTATATCAAAAAAAAAATGCTCATGCGATAAACACTTTTAAATTTTTTTATTATTAATTTGTAATTATTAATAAAATATTACAAGGTAAATAATAATAATATAATGATTTTAAACTTGAAATTGACCAATTGAATTTTGATTATCTTTAAATTAATATATCCAAAGGAATTATCTATCCAATCAAGAGATAGTCCAAAAAGAAAAAAAGAAAGAGAAAGAGAAACAAAAAGAAACCAAAGAAATATATAATATATGTTTCAAGATAACAATTAATTGCCAGAAGTTGTGTGTTAGAGAAGATATTGTGATTATCTAGATGTTGATGATACTTGCTAGTCACTAAGTAACAGACAAACGAAAGTGAATAGTTTGTAAAAAACAAATGCAAAGTGTGGTGGTTAGTTAACGCTGTCTACTCTGTCTACTCTGTCTACTCTGCCAAACCAGCCAATTCTGAAAATACGTAATAGAAATAATAAGTGATAAATAAATAAGCGATAAATAACAAATAGTAAATAATAAATAGTGAAAACATTGTCATAAACAAACAACAAGAAAAAGCGACGCAACGCACAAAACAAGAAAAAAGGCGAAATTTGCGTTCCCAAAAAAAAAAAAAAAAAACAAAAAATTAAAAAAAACAAAAAATTAAAAAAAACAAAAATTAAAAAAAAAAATGCAAAACCCGCAAATCGCAAATAGCCTCACGTCGATCGTCCACCACATTCTCTATTCTCTATTCAATATTCAATATTCAATATTCAATATTCAATATTCAATATTCAATATTCAATATTCTATATTCAATATTTTCTGCTAATGTGAGGAGTATATGCATATATATTTTTCAGTTTATTACGTATATATTTATATATCTATATATATCTATATATCTACATATACATTTAAAGTTATATAAAGTTTATCTTTCTTCAAATAGTATTCAGATTTCCACTAAATATACCACTATCTTTATTTCTTACCTTTCTTCTTGTTCTTCTTCTTGTTCTTCTTTTTGCCACCAGTTGTTATTGTATTGTTAGCATTAGATTCAACTTCTGGTGTTTCTTCCTTTTCAGCTTCGTTATCTTCATTATTATCATCATCATCATCTTCGTCATTGTCATCAACATCATCAGCCGCTTCTTCTTCTACTTCTTCTGTTTCTTCAGTTTTTTCATTTTCTTTAGCAGGTGTTTCTGTTGAAACATTTTGATTTGAATCTTCAATAGTTAAATCTTCAATTTCTTTACTTGGAACTTCTTCTTTAACTTCTTCTTTAATATCATTTGGTTCTTCTTTAACTTCTTTTGGTTCTTTTGGTTCTTCAACCTTTTTATTTATTAAAACTTCACCAGCATCTGATTGGTTATCATCTTCATCTTCATCTATAACAAATGAATCTGTTGTTGCAATATTTTCTTTACTTGGTGTTAAATCATTTTTATGAAATGAGGCTTGTGGATAAACAGGTGAAATTAATGTCTCCTTTGGTAAATTTTCACTAACATTTGAAGTCGATCCAACATTTCCATCATCATTATTATTATTAATATTTGATTTTTTCAAAGATTTTGATTGTTGTCTTAAATTTGAACTTGAATTTACTGATCTATTTAAATCAGATCTTTGCTTTTTAACTAATAAATCTGCATCATTAATTTTTTTTTCAACTAATTTAAAATTTTCATCAATTTTTTTAGCCCTTTGAATTGATTTTGATTTTAAAATATCAAAATAATTATAAGTTTTATTATGTAATACAAAATTTAAATCTTCATCATCATCAATTTCAAAATTACCATTATCTAACGAAATCTCTAAATTTGATAAAAATTCAGAGAAAGAATCTGCAACTACAAATTTTGTATCATAATCTCTACCAAATAAAATAATTTGACCCCATTTACCTTTAATATTTGGATTTAAATCTAATGCAATATTATTACCAACATTATCTTTAACGAATGGAATCCATAAAGGATCATAATAAATTTCATTAATAAAATTTGGTGGACAAGATTTTTGAATTCCAAAATTATTTGAACCAAATTCTTTCTTTTCTAACCTTTCATAAACTCTTCTCCAAATATTCGTCTCAGCTGCAATTGATTCTAAATCCATTAATGGATATGAAAAAATTAAACCACGAGTTTTACCCATACTAACTTGACCATCATGAATTTGATAACTTTCCCTAAATGATGTTGGTAAATTAATATTTAAATCTGATTCAAATGCATTTAAATCATTAACCGTTGCACCACCTTGCATATCATCACCTAATTCAGGAAATTCATTATCTAACCATTCATCAATTTTATCCCAAATTTCTATAACATCTCGTATTGGTTGACCATTTTCATAATTTCTTAATTCTATTTGTGAATCATTATGTAACTGAGTACGCATACCAGGACGATATGGAATTGAACTATTATTATTATTATTATTATTA